>JAJOOR010009427.1:0-46319 GCA_036250505.1 Solanum acaule
AAAAGATGACTAATATTGTATATGTTCGGTATATGCCTGTTTTATAATGTTGTGGTTACTTGCATGTGTTTCACTTATTGGGATAGCCGCGTGATCCTACCAGTACACTGTGGTTGTGTACTGATACTGCACTTGCTTGTTCTTTGTTGAGTACAGGGCATCTTCAGGCGGCTATTGATAGACCTCAGCTAAGTGACTATTGAGCGTGGCCGGATTCAAGGGTAAGCCAATTCTTTCAAGCTACCATGGATCTCTCTTGTTTAAGTCCATTCTTTTCGGATTCAGACTATTTGTTTAAGGTGTTTTGTTTAGCTTTGGGGTTGTACCCCTTGTTCTTAGGCTTGTCGTTAGTAGAGTTTTAGTACAATGACTTTCAGGTTCTAGGGGTTGAATTTGTGCATTAGTTTGGTTAGTTGTTTGTTAAAAACCTTTGAGTTTATGGGGATTCAATTTTTATTGTCATTTAAACCTGCTTCTGTATCTTTAAATGCCTTAGTTTTCATAAAATTTGTTAGTTTGGGTTGTAGTAATGGTTCTCCCACCGGAGGGTTAGTGTGGGTGCCAATCACGACGGTCTGGGTCGTGACATTCCTAATATATAATACTATAACATAGAGTTTAGGATTACATAGTTCATTTAAGTTTTCTATTTGATTTGACACGAAGTTTAAGAAAGTAAAAAAAATTGAATTTTTTTTTACCTTAAACTAATGATATATAGAATTTTACCAAAATTTCCTTTTAATAATAATGTGATCTTAAGCAATTCATGTGGAAAAATTAAAATTTAAAATTAGTTGCCAAAAATAAAAAAGAAGCATTTTTTTGTATCGACTATAGTATATTTGACCAAGCTTTTGGGAGGTAAAAAATATTTATTTTAGAAAAGAATGGTATTTGACCAAGTTTTTGGTAGAAAATAAGTGGTTTTGGGATCAGGGAAAGTTTTTCTTTTCAAAAGCTAAAAAAATAGTTTTTCCCAAGAGTACTGCGAGAAAAATACACTTAGAAACACTTTGAAGAAGCTTGGTCTAACATTAATCGATGCTCAATGTTTTTAAAATTTATTGGTCAAATAAAAATTACTTTCACCAAAATTATTTTTAAAAAACGTTTTTTAAAGGAGCAACTTCCAAAAAATGACTATAGTTTGGGTTTAATTAGAGATCTATAACTATAGTTTGTTTAACTACGAATCATAGCTACATGTTAGAAGGAGGAGATAGAAGAACAAGATTGAGAGAGGGAGGAGAAACACACGCGAGATTTGGGAGAGAGGGGCGGGAGATCGAGAGGATAAATACATGATGTATTCGTTTTATCAGGTTTTATCATGAAAACAATTAATTTATATCAATGAATACAATTGTATCAAGTGTATTATCGTATACAATTTGTATCAATAAATACAAATGTATTATCAATGAATGTCAAGTGTATCAATTCCTTATGTATTCACTTTGTATCAAGTGTATCAACTAATATATATTTATCTAATAAGCACGAGATGGGATAAGCAGAAAGAGGCACGACAGAGAAGGTGAGGCGTGAAAAAGGGAGAGAGGCGAGGGAGAGTTTGAAAGAGGAAATAAATGCTATAAAATCCTAAATATATAGTTACATAATATAATTTTTAAAAAAAATTATAGTTGTGTATAGTAAATACATAGCACATGTTTATTCAATTATTATGTAAAATTATTTTAAAAGCCCGACTAAACGGACTATAAAAAGAACAAGTAAGAATAACAAATTAAAATAAAGAAAATATCAAACTTTATGGGTGTCTTGATAGTAAGGTGATTGTATAATTTTATATTTACACCGTCTAGATATAGAAACGATCCAATTGCCAAGTAGAATTGTTTGATGGAGTTGAAGAAAATGATAGATATAGGTCTTTTCTTGAGTGAGAGCCATAGCTTTTTGTCTCCCCCATAGGCCATACATACCTTTTTAGGTAAGACATCATAAAGTCACTTTTGACATTTAACATATTCTTCTCAGCTCCTCACTCCCCATTGCAGTTTCGTATACATATTGCAACTTGACTTCTCTGTTGGGTAATTAGAACGACTTAATTTCATGATTATTATAATACCCAATAAGCTAAGGTAGTGAAATTTTGTAATTAGAACATAACCTCAACTATTTTTTTTTTATATATTTTGCAGGGTTAATGTCAAATATATAGGCGAGTTAAACTAAATTTAGATTTGGTTAAAATGAACTAAGCTAATAAATGAATGGATTGAGCATGTCATATTTTCATGAGATTATTTTACCATCCTTCATGATATTTAGCATAAAATGGAAGTTGAACAAAATCAACCTACTGCACAGGATTTCTCAACAACTCCACTAACTTCAAGCAATTTGTGAATACAGACTCCAGTAATCACAAATGACTAAACTCTTAACCCTACACCTTGTAACAACTCTATTACAAGAAGCAATAACCCTATTATTCACTATATCAACTACCTCTAGTTAGCATAGATTTCAACCAAACACAACACAACTAACTCTAAGCCATGAACTTGACTTTACAAAGATTACAACTGAAATGATCTATGTTCCTTTATAACATAGAAATAGATCTTACAATACATGAACGCAAGACACTAGACTCAAATAACAACTTAATTAAGACTTTAGTAGGTCACTCAATCAGGTTCATTGTTGTACGTATGAGTGTAATTGCCTTTGAGAGAGAACGACTTTTGCTTTCGATATTTTTGATTGCAAAAACTGGATTGCTTCTTGTCAATATCTCCCATGTATATGCATGAGAGACAAAAATAACTTAGTAACACGTCATTATATTGGATGAGAGCTCTGCGCTTTTGTTGTCGTGCCCACCTACCACAACAGGTTTGCCGGCTTTACAGCTGCACTTCATTGACTTATCCTGGATGACTATCGCTCGAAGGATCAAGTCCTTCTACCAAATATCCCATTACTCCATAATTTATTAATTTATCGAAACATCAAAATACAAACACTTGGCTTCACATAAAATAAAATGATCAAATAAATACCGTCAAGCCATAAAAGTATCATATCCCATACCTACAACGTAACCATTCTAGGTCCCCTCTATAGACTATAGTTGCAGGGTTTAGCACATCATGCAACTATAGTTAGGAACATTAAATTAGAAAATTCCAGCGTTATAGTGTGTGTTTGGGCTTCAGCAATTCTATTTAATGTGGATATGATATTTTGATGACGTGGTGATTGCTTATTTGACTGATTTCACACTCGGTGATTTTATCATTAAAAAAAGTCATAATTGTTTTTTTGTGCATCAACAAAGTCATCAAACAGTCTTTTGTTTTATTACAATCGTAGAACTATGCATTAGTTGTGTAGAAAATAGAACTCATAGAAAAGATATTTCCAGCATTGGAATGTTACTAAATTTGACATCTTGTTGAAAGAGTAGTAGCATGGGCATATGCATATAGGAACAGGAAACAAACTTGTTGACATTAGTTCAACAATTCATAATTAGGATACACTCGTGATACGTTATCAAAATATGTGGTGTAGTGGATGCGATTGTTTCTTCTTTAATCAGAAGTATTGGGTTTGAGTCCTACCGTCATGATGGACGACATTAGTAAGATTGTTTTATATTGTTGTTTGATAACATGTTCTTAATGTTGTGGTTTTGAGTGAAATACTATTATAGAGAATGAATCGAACCCAAAGGTCAAAACTTGAACCCGAGACCCTTAATTAAGGATGGAGTAGCCACATCCACTGCACCACATGATTTCTCTTTTATACTCCTAACTTACAACCACCTAGGCAAAATTAAAGTTTGTGTAGGTTGAAAGAGGAAAAAAGAAGCGTGCCACACAATGATTGTGAGTCTTGACGAAATAAACATAGAATCCGGGCCTAAGATTTTGTGGTCACAAAAGAAGATGGCAACTTGAAACTGACAAAGATGCATCAGTTGAATTGGAAAAGATCACATCAAGATGCAAGCTGATTGGATATTTATCTGATATTTGGTACAATAATCAAATATTTCGATAATAACATTGTTTGTTTTGATTATTTTTTTTATTGATATAGTAAATTTTGCTACAATGAACATATAATATAACATAATATGAATGATTCATTCCTAAAAAAATGATTCTTATTGTTAAATACTATTATAGAGAAGGACTGTTATAAAAAAACTCTAGTTATAATATTGAATGGATATTTATATGAATTTGGTACAATTTCAAGGGCAAATTCAAACTCCAGGACCTGTCAGACTCTAGGCCCTAGGAAGCTACTAAATGGGCATGCATCCATGTGTTTGAATATAAAGTTGTTTTACTTAAATTATGATTAATTAATATTTGTTTTTACTTCATTAAATTAATTAAACAATGGTAAGTTGTAATGAGTGTTGAGAATGTAATTAACTAAAGAAAGTGTGTTCTCTTTAATAACTTAAGATTTTTGAAAAGATGTTTGCACACATCAATATGGTATCAGAGTAGACAGAGATCCTAGGATTGAATCTCATCAACACCCATATCAAAAATAATTTTTACATGTTTGCTCATGAAAAAGAATCAGGCCCACACAATGAAGAGAGTTTGTTGAGAATATATAATTATGTATGTTTATATTCATAAGGTGGCAACATTATAATTTCACTTTTGCAAATATTATAAGCACACATACCACTAATAGGTGAAGGCAAGTTCATAGAAAAAAATCAACAGAGAAAAAGCAAAATGGAGATAACACCTTACCCAGAATGGATGTTGAAGTACCATGCATGCACTCTATTGACAAGAACAACACAGATATGGACATGATCACCACTTACCCCTGTTTCATGGATAACACCCGTGCTTTTAGTTGTTAGGATTTTGTCCTGATTTTCTTATCATATTTGAGTTTTTATTTTCCCTTGAAAAAAAATTAAAGCATTACCATAATTGTTTTTACTTTTCCTGAAAGGAAAATAAAATTCTCTTCCATATTTGGTTTATTCTTTCCTTAGAAGAAAAGTTTGGAAGAAGATCCATATTCTCAGAGCATAACATATTAGAATCCACAATGTAGTCGTTTAAAGAGTTTTGTTTATGGGGAAATTTATTCTCTCAACAATTTTAATATTTTCTTTATATTAATTTTCATATAATAATACTATGTTTTTAGTATAGGTTTTTTGTCATCTAATTTATCACTGTCTTGATTTGCAATTGTAAGCTTTCACATGACACCCTAATCACTTTCGAACCCAACATTAATTGCTCACGAGACATTGAAAGCTCCAACGATATGTTGGATTAATATATCTGTTATCGTGGAAAATTCGAGATGCCTCAAACACTGTTCAACTATGTTTATAGCTTGAAGAACAAGTGAAGGGTAATATTAGACAATACGATACTCTAACAAAAATCTCAGAACCAAAGATGATAAAAAATAGGATCAATGCTGCCTTAGCATATTACTGATTCCATAACTAGATCAGCAAAGACGAATATTATTTGTTCAAGTGCTCAAGCCAATGAATTGTCTGGTTCATGCCTAGTGGTTATATACGATATAAATGGTTTTAAGGTTGGGAAGAGTAATAATATTAGTAATTATAAATTTGGTTGGTGAAAGTAATATATACCATATAAATGGTTTAAAAGTTGGTAAGAGTAATAATATTAACTAGGAGTATAAAATTTGTTTACATATATGAAATAAATGATCGGTACTTGGTAGGTTAACAAATGGTATTTTTTAAATAAAATATAAACTTGCAGTTCAATTTTTAATACTTTATAAAATATGAAATCATGATATAAAATTTTCAAATCAAACTCTTTGGAGAATTTAAAATTTCATCTCATAATTTAAAATTATGAAATAAAATCACATGTCTAAATAAGTGTTGATTTCCTCTGATGATTAGAAATCATGAAGTAAAATCGCATATTTAAACGCATACTAAGCAAATGTCTAAAAGGTAAGTAGTTTAAATATGAAACTAGCAAACATGATATAATTTAGGGGGAATTTAGTGTATTTTTCTAAAGAAAAAGACAAGTAATATAGCTGTATTATTGACCCACTTTAAAGCTACCACCTAAAGAAAGTTGCTAGTACAATTTTGGGGGACACTCTACCTTCTTCCATTTCATTTCAATAATTATTTTTTTTTCAAATTTCACATGGTACGTGAAATTATTACTCCTTTTTTTTTTTTACCCTACAATGTTTTTTCTTTAAGATGAAATCTGCTTTCAATATTAATTATATCTATTTTTCTCCTTTTTATGATTGGATCAGAAGATTGAAGATACTAAACATACGTAAGAGAAAACAAAATTACAATTTACAATTATCTTCTTTATGAATTACTTTTTTCCCATATGAAATAATAACATACCCAGTGAAATTTCACAAGTGAGGTTTGGGGAGAGTAGGGTGTATGCAGACCTTACCATTACCTCGTGGAGGTAGATAGACTTTTTTCGAAAGACCCTCGACTCAAAAGCAACAAATACCAGTATAAAGAAGAAGGAGACAATGAAAAAAATATAACAAATAACAAGAAAACAATGCAAAAGTCTACCAAAGAGGAGCTCATACAACAATAAAATGATGTGATAGCCGAAACTCCATAAACAAATAATCAACAATAAAAAAATATAACAAATAACAAGGCAACAGTGCAGAAGTCTTACAAAGAGGAACCCAAATAACAATAAAAACATGTGATAATCGAAAATCCATAAACAAAGAATCAACAATGATAAAAATTTAAAAACAAGAACTACAATAGTATATCTAGTACCATCGCAAACCCCAGCCACCCTAAGAAAAATAACACTACAGTACCTTCAAACCTTCTGCCCTAATATGTGCACTCCACACCCTCTTATTTAGGGTCATATCCTCGATAACTTGAAGCAACGTCATATCCTCGGTAACCTGAAGCAACGTCATATCCTGTCTGATCACATCTCTCAATACTTCTTCGGTCTATCTCTACCTCTACTCGTATCCTCAATAGCCAACTTCTGGCACTTCATCACTGGTGCGTTATGCATCTCATCTTCACATGTCCAAACTACATCAGTCTCTTTTCCCTCATCTTATCCACCACGGAGGCCACTCCCTCTTTATCACATATATCCTCATTTTAAATTTTATTTCTCCTAGCTAGTATAATCACAAATCCACCCCAACATCCTCATTTCTTCAACGTACATCTTTTGGACATGTTTCATACAACAATGTTGGTTGAACTACCACTCTATAGAACTTACCTTTGAGTTTTAGTGGTACCTTCTTATCACACAAGACTCTAGAGGCAAGCCTCTACTTCATCCACGCCGTACCAATATGGTGTGTGATATCATCGTCGATGTCTCCACTCACCTAAATTATTGACCTATGATACTAGAATTTATCTCTCCTGGGGATATTTTTTGTATCAAGCCTCACTTCCACACCTACCATGTGCATCACATCATTAAATTCGCACTCCACATATTCTGTGTTGTTTCGGTTCAACCTCAATCCTTCAACCTCCAAAGTTTGTTGTCATACCTTTAACTTATCACTAACAACATTGTGCATCTCATATATAAGTACTATGAAATCGCTAATAGCATACACCACAACACCTCATCCTGATAGTCTTGTGTCAAAACATCCATCACTAAGTCAAATAGAAATGGAGTAAGATTTGATCCCTCGTGTTGTCCCATCTCTATAAGGAAGTGCTCCTAGTCTCCTCCCATCATTCTTACCCGCATTTTATCTCCTTTGTACATGTCCTTAATTAATTGTCCAAGTGTAGGCTACTAATATACCTCTTGACTTCGAGCATCACCACAAGAATTCCTGGGGACTTCATTGTAAGCCTTCTAAAGGTCAATAGACACCATATGTCAATCCCTTTTCCTTTCCCGATATTTTTCCACCAGTCTTCTCACAAACTGGATGGCTTCCGTGGTCGATTTCCCTGACATAAATCCAAATTAATTCTTGGAAAGAAATACACCCCATCTCATTCTCATTTCCACCACTTTCTCTCAATCTTTCATAGTGTGGATTAACAACTTCATACCCCTATAGTTATTGCAATTTTATATATCGCCATTGTTCTTGTACAACAAAACCATTAAATTGCACCTTCATTTTTCAGGCATCTTAGCCGTCTTAAAAATGATATTAAACAAGCTAGTCAACCACTCCAAACCTTCTCTATCCGTGCTTTGCCAAAACTCCACTAGGATCTCATCTGGTCATCTCGCTTTTCCCCTCTCCATCCAACAAATAGCATGCTTCACCTCCTCAACTTTAATAGGCCTATAATACTCGAAGTCCTGATGCCTCTTGATGATTCTGAGATTTGGTGTCACGCCCCGAGCCTACACCCTGGGTGGGATTAAAACTTGAGAATAATTGCTGGCCCCAAGAAAACCTTTGTATTGGCTTAACTCTTAGCGGAAGACTTACTCATAATAAAAGAAAGTATTGAAATACAATCATAACTAAATTGTCTCAATGAATAACTTAGAATGTTTTAAAGATAAACATTCAGTTGGCCAAAATGGCAACTCAAGTCTCAACATGAACAACTAAAAATGAAAAGACTCATGAACTAACAAATATCTAACTGTCTATGAAGTCTCTAATAACTGAGATGGACATTGGGACAAGACTCACGCCATCCTAATGAACTAAAATACTGAAAACAATAAAAAAAGGGATCCTTCGAAAGCAAGTAGGCTCACGAACTACTCTAAAGCTCACCTGGATCAAGATGCGTTGGATGATGATCTTGGTTACCTGTATCTGCATCATAAAAGATACAGGACAACTGCATCAGTACATTGAATGTACGAGCATGCGAGGAGAATACTATAACAAGACACAAGCTTGAAAGGAACTGAAGGAACATACCTGCTCTCAACTTATTTCAATATAAAGCAATAATATAAATGCAATATAAAGAAAAACTTTTAAATTATGGGTAACAAATCTGTGTATTGAAAATACAATAATAACTCAGTTTGTATGCAAGGATACAATATAAACTTTGTTTGTATATGAAAATACAAGTAAGCTCTGTGTATATGAGAATACAAAATATCACTTTGGGAGTTTCTCTAACCGACAACCATCACTATGAGCTATGTGATGATACAACATTTTACCTCACGCTGCCAGGGCCGTCCTATACCTTGTCAAGGGTATAGAACTTAACTACTAAGTGGATCCACTAGTGTATGCTAAAAAACACTAAGGAATCATCTGAAAAGTATGACCCTTTTCTACCCATGTTGGCTACACGATTTATGGAGACCATGAATTATCTGAACTCAACTTGTCCCCAAATCGGTGCTCAATACTACTCCCAAAAAATGTAACTAGCTCATATATTTAAAACATAACTCTTTATATGATTTGAGATAATTGCTCAAAAACTAGCCCAAAGGCTCTCTAGGAAATCAGTGTTTCCTCTCTTGCTTAAATGTGAAAACATTTACTCTTGGCTAAAAACTAGCTCAAAGGCTTTTTTGGAAATTGGTGTTTCCTTTCTTGTTTAAATGTGAGAACATTTACTCTTTGGGAATACATAGTTCCCATATACTCTCTTGAAGAAAATGAAATTCATTTGTTACTCTTTACTCAACTCAGAACTCAAGTCTTAAAACAAGTTTAAAGCATTTGCAAAAGACTTTTGAAAATACTCTAAGAACTCTCTAGACTTGGCTTTTAACTTTCCTTGAATTTGAATTTATGGATTCAAGGTTATGATTCATGTTTATGGATGATATCACAATGTTTATACGTACCTTAGAGAGTATAAATCAACTAGAAAACATAGGTACGATTCAAGGGAACTCAAACGGAAAGAAGTGGGAAAGGGTAGAGGACCTGACGACCCTGGCGTACTGAGTGGCGTCGAGTGCCAGAGCCTTAACTACAGAACCTGGGTTGGGGCGCTCTGAGTGGCGCGCCACCCTAGAGACCAAACTTGAAACACTGATGTGGGGCGCTCTGAGTGTTGCGGTGCCCCACCCCTTTTCCCCAAATTTTTGACAAATTTTCGTGTTCATTTTTCGACCCTAATTCGTCTAGATTCAATTGGTTCCTTCCCCAAACACTTAGATTCGAATACCCAACCAAAGTATACAAGAATCTACTCTAAAGAAACCTCAAATCTCATGAAACTAACTCAAGAACTCCTCAACAACATCAACAATCAAGAACCCAATAGAAACTTCAACAAAATCCATCAAGAACTCAAATACTCTATTTTCAAGAACGTAAATACGCTGAAATAAATCATGTTTGGTGCGTGTGTGAATGAACCCAACTCTATGTGATCTCACATACCTCTTAGGGATTAACCCTTGGCGAAATCCGCAAGCGAAACCTCAAGAACGATGATGAACTTTGGCTTTTCTCATCTTTTCTCTTCTCTCAAAGCCCTAGCATAATTTTGTAAAGCGTAAATTGAACCAAATAAGTTTACACCTCAATTAATTTACTAAAAATGAATTAACTTAATTGGGTATGGAAAAGACCAAAATACCCCTCTTAAATCCGGTTAACTTTCCTTATCTAGACAACCCGACCTCAAACGGGCATATCTCCCTCATACGAGCTCGAAAATTAGCAAACTCGGTGGCGTTGGAAAGATAATTCAAATACCTTTCATTTTATATTTTATGGAGCTCCTAACTCACTTTGTAATGAGAGTTATGGTTGTTTGAAGTTGACCCAAAACTAATACTTAGTAAAACTTGCCAAACTTTCCAAATTTGATCTTTCCAAAAGTTGGTTTCTTTCTAATTCTAGTTTTTTTAAATAGCCGGGTGTTACAATATCTCCCCCTTGGGAACATTCGTCCTCGAATGAGATTACTATTAGTAGACTAAGGGTGTAACATCTAATCTTCAGCTCAAACACCTAACAAGCAAATCTAACACATTCAGTTTATCAATTAAAGAGTACTAAGGAAAAAATTAGTACTTTGATCTGGAAATTTCTTTGGGCTCAAAGAGATATGGATATATCTTCTTCATATCCTCCTCAGCTTCCCAAGTAGCTTTCTCAACAGAACTTTAGCCGATGCTACTTCCTTGCTTCTCAACTTGCAAACCTGGCGGTCAAAAATCTGAACAAGAATCTCCCATAAGACAAGCTATCCTTAATACCAATATCTTTAGTTGGTATGATCAATAAAGGATCGTCGATACACTTTTTCAACATAGAGATTTGAAACACTGGATGAATCGCTGCTAACTCTTAGGGTAGCTCTAACTCATAAGCTACATTACCAATCCTCTTAGATATTCTGTACGGAACAATGTACCGGGGACTAAGTTTCCCTTATTACCAAATCTCATAACGCCCTTCATGGGTGAAACCTTCAAATATACTCAATCATCTACTTCAAACTTTTAGTCCCTTCTCCTAACATGAGTGTAGGATTTTTGTCGACTCTGCGTTGTTTTCAACCTTCTTGAATAAACCTCACTTTCTCCATAGCTTGATGAACTAAGTCTGGTCTTATCAACCCAGCTTCACCAACTTCAAACCATCCAATTGGAGATGTGCATCTTCTCCCATAAAGAGCTTCATAAGAAGCTATCTGGATGTTAGAATGATAACTGTTGTTATAAGCAAACTAAATGAGAGGTAGGTGATCATCCCAATTACCTTTTAAATCAATCACACAAGCCCTCAACATATCTTATAAAGTCTGAATAGTGCATTTTGCTTGACCATCTGTCTGAGGATGAAAAACACTACTCAAGTTCACCTTTGAACCCAAACCTTTCTGGAAAGACTTCCAGAACTGTGTAGTAAATTATGCACCTCTATCTGATATAATTGAAACTGGAACTCCATGAAGTCTTACTACCTCTTGAATATATAGCTTGGCATAATCCTCTGCTGAATGGGTAGTCTTTACTGGCAAAATGTGGGTTGATTTGGTCATTCGATCAACAATAACCCAAATGGTATCATGGAGTCTGCGAGACCGCGGCAAACTAGTAATAAAGTCCATATTGATCATCTCCCACTTCTATTCCAGAAGTTCTATATTCTAAGCCATACCACCTGGCCTATGGTGCTCTACCTTGACTTGTTGGCAGTTGGGCACTTAGAAACAAACTCTATAATATCTTTCTTCATACTATTCCACCAATATACTTCCCTCAAGTCACGATACATCTTTGTGGAACCCAGATGGATAGAATAAATGGAGCTATGAGCTTCCTCCATGATCCTCTCTTGGAGTTCATCCACCTTTGGTACACATAATCTACCTTGATACCTCAATACACCATCTCCCCCTTGTTCAAAAGCCATTACTTTTTAATTATGAACATTTGCCTTTAATTCAAGAAAAATAGGATCTTGGACTTGTTTATCTTTCACTTCAGACACTAATTATGATTCTGCCCCATTCATCACCGCTACTCCTCCTTCAGTGGAATCCATTAGTCGAACACCTAATCGTGCAAGTCTATGCACATCTTTTGCTAAATCTTTCTTGTCTTCCTCAAAATGAGTGGTACTACCCATAGACAATCTGCTCAAGGCATCATCAACAACATTAGCCTTACCTGGGTGATAGAGAATGCTCATGTCATAATCTTTGAGCAACTCTAACCACCTTCTCTGTTTGAGATTAAGCTCTTTCTGACTAAACACATACTGAAGGCTCTTATGATCGGTGACCACATCCACATGAACACCATAAAGATAATGACGCCATATTTTCAAAGCAAATACTACGACAGCCAACTCTATATCATGGGTTGGGTAATTCTTTTCGTGAACTTTAAGTTGTATGGAGGCATAAGCTATAACTTTGCCATTCTGCATTAACACACAACCCAATCCAACTCTGGACGCATCACAATATACTACAAAGCCTTGCGTACCTTTTGGTAAGGTCAATATTGGGGAAGTAGTCAACCGTTTTTTCAATTCCTGAAAGCTTTTCTCACAAGCTTCAAACCATTGAAACTTCACTGTTTTCTGAGTCAGCTTGGTCAAAGGGGATGAAATGGATGAGAACCCCTCGACAACTTTCTATAATACCCAGCCAATCCCAAGAAACTCCTAATATCAGTTGGAGATGTGGGTCTTGGCCAATTCTGCACTGCCTCTATTTTCTGAGTATCAACTCTAATTCTATCACCGAAAACAATGCGGACTAAGAATGCCATAGACTCAAGCTAAAACTCACACTTAGATAATTTAGCATACAATTCTCTATCCTTTAGAGTTTGGAGAACTACTTTGAGATGACTATCATGGTATTTCTCATTCCTTGAATAGATTAGAATGTTATCAATCAATACGAGAACAAACATATCTAAATAAAGCTTGAATACTCTATTCATGAGGTCCATGAATGCTGCAGGTGCATTACTTAAATCGAACGACATGGTTAGAAACTCAAATGACCATAACGGGTACTGAAAGCTGTCTTTGGGATATCACATTCCCTTACTTTCAACTGATGGTAGCCTGATCTGAGGTCTATCTTAGAAAAACAAGTGGAACCTTGAAGTTGATCAAAGAGATCATCAATTCTCGAAAGATAATACATATTCTTGATAGTAACCTTGTTCAATTGATGGTAATCTATACACATTCTAAGAGAAGCATCCATCTCCCTCAGAAATAAGATCGGACCCCCCCAAAGGTGAGACACTTGGTCGAATAAAACCCTTCTCAAGGAGATCTTTCAACTGCTCTTTTAACTCTTTTAACTTTACTGGTGCTATTATATATGGCGGAATAGATATAGGATGAGTATCAGGAATAATATCTATACCGAAGTCTATTTCTCTCTTAGGAGGGACTCCGAGAAGATCATCTGGAAAGACTTCGAGTTTTACAATCAACTGAGGCATAACAAGCATAAAGCCAGTCCATACCAAGAACGACATCAAAATCTACCATATCTAACTCAACTAAGTTAGCCACGATGCTCTTGTGATTGATGAAAAATGTACAATCACGATAGACTCTCTCAGCTAGAATAGACTCACTAACAGGTGTTGAAACACTGAAGGGCTAAAGAAGTTTCTCAGGAAGAACATCAAAATCATCGCAACATAAGGAGTCACAAAAGATAGACTCGCTCCTGGATCTAGCAAAGCATAAACATCAAAATTAAAGACTTGAATAATACCAATGACAACATCTGGAGAATCCTCTTGCTCTTGGCGACTAGTGATAGCATAGAAACGGTTTGCTCCTCCACCTGCCCCTGAAGTAGTAGCTTCTCTAGATGCAGCTCTGTTTGGTGGAGCATTTAAAGAAAACTGGGCTCTATTGCCCCCATTACCATTACCTCGTCTGTTCTTAGGACACTCTTTCATAAAATGACCGTTCTGACAATACTCGAAGTAACCAGTAGAGCCATTACAACACACCCCTGAGTGGCTCCTACCACACTTAGCATATGCAAGAGTCTTATTACCCCCTTGTTCCATACTACCTTGAGAATGCACATGTCTAGCTCTGAAATTTTGTGAATTTTGATTTTGGAACTCACATCTGTTCCGTGGTGCAGGTACACTAGCAGATGATGTAGCATGTCCCTTTTGTTTATGTTGGAAAGATGACCGGTTGGCATTACTTTTTTGCTGCCCGAACTCATTCCGTGATGTCTTAGCTCTCTTGTTCCTAAACTCTTCTCTTTCTTTCAACTTTTCTTCCTCAACCTATTGCATGTGGATCATCCACCTTGCTATGTCCATAGCTCCTATCATCATAGTTGTCTTGCCTTCCTTACTTTACACACGAGACAATCCAACAACGGGCAAAATCATCCTGCTTCTCATGTCAGCAACCATTTCCGGAGCACAGCGGGAAAGTTACGAGAACTTCAAACTATACTTAGAACACTCATAGATTCTTGCTTAAGAGTAAGGAATTCTTGTACCTTTTCTTCTCTCAGTTCATGGGGAAAGAAATTCCCCAAGAAAGGCTCCTCCAACAAAGCCCAACTCACAAGTGGTGTACCCTTAGCTCTATTCTTATTCCACTGATCAAACTAGATTCTAGCGACACCCTTCATTTGGTATGTAACTAGTTCCACCCTCTCAGCATCGACAACATGCATAATCTCAAAAACCTTCTGAAGTTCTTCAACAAAGTTTTCTGGATCCTCAGTGACACTTGAACCAGTGAAGCTTGGAGGATTCATCCTTAAGAACTCACGGATCCTAGAAGTATCAGCCACTTCCTGTCGATTCTCTCTCTGTCCAACTTGATTGGTCACAAGTTGTCTCAACATCCAAATAGCTTCCCAAAACTCAGCATTGGTGACCTCTCCTTAGGGTTGCACTTCAGGTGCATTAGGTACCCCTTGTTCATGTGGTTCAACATTCCTTCTAGCGGGATGACCTCTGCCAGCTCTTCGTGGAGGCATGATATGAAAGGCACGCACAAACATGAATTAGAAGAAACTTTTTAGAGATAAACTCTATCGCATGAAATGAGTATGAAAGAAGTGAGATAGTTCCTAAATGTCGCAGCCTACTAATTATAGATGTGGTGCACTTCATACCTATAACTAGGACTCTACAAACACAACTTCATAGATTCCCTAGGACTCTTGAACCTGGATCTGATTCCAAGTTTGTCATGCCCCGAGCCTACACCCTGAGCGGGACTGGCACTCGAGAACCATTGTTGGACCTAAGCGAACCCTTGGCTTGGCTTAACTCTTAGCGAAAGACTTACTCATGATAAAAGAAAGTATTCAAATACAATCATAACTGAACTGTCTCAATGAATAACTTAGAATGTTTTAAAGATAAACATTCAGTTGGCCAAAATGGAAACTCTAGTCTCAACATGAACAACTGAAAATGAAAAGACTCATTAACTAACAAATATCTAACTGTCTATGAAGCCTCTATTAACTGAGATGGACGTTGGGAAGACCCACGACATTCTAATGAACTAAAATAATGAAAATAATAAAAAGGGGATCCTCCAGAATCAAGGAGGTTCACCAACTACTCTAAAGCTCAATTGGATCAACGATGCACTGAATGCTGATCCTGGCTACCTCTATCAGCATCATAAAAGATACAGGTCAACTGACATTAGTTCATTAAATGTACGAGCATGTGAGGAGAATACTAAAACAAAACATAAGCTTGAATGGAACTGAAGGAACATACCTGGTCTCAACTCAACTCAACTCATTTCAATATAAAGCAATAATATAAATGCAATATAAAGAAAAGCTTTTAAATCATAGGTAATAACTCTGTGTATTGAAAATACAATAATAACTCAGTTTGTATGCAAGGATACAATATAAACTCTGTTTGTATATGAAAATACAAGTAAACTTTTTGTATATGAGAATACAAAATATCACTGTGGGAGGTTCTCTAACCGACAACCATCAGTATGAGCTATGTGATGATACAATGCTTTACCTCACGCTGTCAGGGCCGTCCTATACCTTGTCGGGGGTATAGAACCTAACTACTAAGTGAATCCAATAGTCTATGCTAAAAAGCACTAAAGAATCAGCTAAAAAGTATGACCCTTTTCTACCCATGTTGGCTACACAGTTTAAGAAGACCATGAATTATCTGAACTTAACTTGTCCCCAAATCGATGCTCAATACTACTCCCAAAAATGTAACTAGCTCATATGTTTAAAAACATAATTCTTTTTGTGATTTGAGATAATTGCTCAAAAAATATCCCAAAGGATCTCTTGGAAATTAGTGTTTCCTCTCTTGCTTAAATGTGAAAACATTTACTCTTTACTGAAAACTAGCTCAAAGGCTCTTTTGGAAATCGGTGTTTCCTTTCTTGTTTAAATGTGAAAACATTTACTCTTTGGGAATACATAATTCCCATATACTCTCTTGCAGAAAATGAACTTCATTTGTTAATCTTTACTCAACTTTAAACTCAAGTCTTAAAACAAGTTCAAAGCATTTGTAAAAAACTTTTGAAAGGACTCTAAGAACTCTCTAGACTTGGCTCTTAACTTTCCTTAAATTTGAATTTATGGATTCAAGGTTATGATTCATGTATATGGATGATATCATGACGTTTAGATTTAACTTAGAATGTATAAATCAACTAGAAAACATAAGTACGATTCAAGGAACTCAAACAAAAAGAAGTGGGAAAGGGTAGAGGACCTGGCGACCCTGACGTACTAAGTGGCGCCAGGAGCCAGAGCCTTAACTACAGAACCTGGGTTGGGGCGCTTTGAGTGGTGCGGCACCCCACCCCTTTTCCCAGATTTTTCACGAATTTTCTTGTTCGTTTTTTTACCTTAATTCTTCTAGATTCGATTGATTCCTTCTCCAAACACTTAGATTCGAATACCCAACCATAGTATACTAGAATCTACTCAAAAGCAACCTCAAATCTCACGAAACTAACTCAAGAACTCCTCAACAACATCATCAATCAAGAACCCAATAGAAATTTCAACAAAATCCATCAAGAACTCAAATACTCTATTTTCAAGAACGTAAATACACTGAAATAAATCATGATTGGCGTGTGGATGAACGAACCCAATGCTATGTGATCTCATATACCTCGTAGGGATTAACCCTTGGCGAAATCCGCAAGCGAAACCTCAAAAACGATGATGAACTTTGGCTTTTCTCCTCTTTTCTCTTCTCTCAAAGCCCTAGAGTAATTTTGTAAAGCGTATACTGAACCAAATCAGTTTAAACCCTAATTAATTTACTAAAAACGAATTAACTTAATTTGGTATGGAAAAGACCAAAAGACCCCTCTTAAATCTGGGTAACTTTCCTTATCTAGACAACCTATGTTCAAGCTGGCATATCTCCCTCATACAAGCTTGAAAATTAGCAAACTTGGTGTTATTGGAAAGATAATTCAATGACCTTTCATTTGATATCTTATGGCACTCCTAACTAACTCTGTACCGAGAGTTATGGTCATTTTAAGTTGACCCAAAACTTATACTTAGCAAAATTTGCCAAACTTTCCAAATATGATATTTCCAAAAGTTGCTTTCTTTCTAATTCCAGTTCTTTCAAATAGATGGGTGTTACATTTGGGCTCATTTAGGGATTTGTTTTTATAGTTTAAGTTTCCTCAAATGCCTAATTTATGCTCTAAACTGATGTAAAATATTAATTAGATGGTATGTAGACTGAGGAGCAAGGCAAGGACACTACCGGGAAAAAATTAGCAGACAAGCAAAAGAAATGTAGAAAGGCGATCCTGGTGATCGCCAAGACCACTCGGCGAACAACCGGGTGGCTCTTTAGCTCGCCTTAAGTTCCAGCATTCCATCCCTGGGGAAGAACCAACTCGGCTATAAGAATGGGCAGTCGATGCATTACCGAATGACTCCGTGAGGGCAACTTTGCTCGCCCAAAGTTACAGGACTTAGAGGACTGATAGCCATTGCAAATTGGCGATAAAAGCGAGCAACGGGTGGATCACCGACCTGTTCTTCTGCGAGGCGCAACTTATTTCACCTAATGGCCTTTCAGGCCAAACATTGGGCAACTATAAATTGGAATTTTAAATGAAATTTAAAGGGTCCTCTTAAGAGTTTTTTGATCCCCATGTTTGAGAGTTAGAGTTTTCTCTTAGTCTTTGAGTTTCCATTGTAGACTTTGAGGATTTCTAAGCTTAACTTTGAGGATTTGCAAGTGGGTTTTTGAATTTATTCAATTTGGACCATTGTAAAGACTTGAGAACCTTTATCCAGATCATGGCTAATGTATTTCGTAATCGTTTTCTGTTTTTGTGATGAGTAGCTAAAACCCCAATTCTTGGGGTGTGATCATGTGTTTATTTGTCTAATTATCTTATGGGTATTGTTGTTTAATGATGAGATTATTGTTTTAATGTGGGTTTAATCATTAGTCGTGTTTTATTCTATGGATTGTAGTTGCAAATTTCTAGCATAGAGTTCTTGGCTTGCTTGAGAGAGGTTTTGGAACCAAAGCTTTTGATTAATGATTTTAGGTATTGGGTTGATATGAGTTTAGCTCAAGAGAGTGAATCCTAAACTTGATTCCACCTATCTAGCTCGAGAGAGTGGATATATTAAGGTTGTGGGTTGTTTATCTTGTTAAGCTTGTGGAGGTTTGAGAGAACTCGCCTGAACCGTAATAGTTGTTCGAGAGAAAACTATTGCACTCATAGCCTAGCCTACCCATAATGTTTCAGAAAATTATTGTTAAATATCAATTACCCATATAGCGTAATTAGCTTATAATCGATCACATCCCGAGAATTCCTCTTGATCTTATTAAAACCCCTGTTTTCGCATTTTTTCAGTTAATTGACAAACTAATCCCCCTATCTTACATTTGTTGTCACCCCTTTAAATTTAAGTCAATGTTTTCGATAATTTCTATTCCTACCACCAATTAGATTACATTCCTAACTTCGTAACTGAATTCGAATATGTACTGCTCCCTGTGGGTTCGACCCCAACTCTTTGTTGGGTTTTATATTAGATTACGATCACCCACACCTAGTATTGGATGAGGTGTGGTTGAACATTTTTCAAAAATAGCGCCGCTGCCGGAGAGTGGTGTTGTTTAGAATTCTATTATTGAAGTTGAATTGTGGTCTTTTTGTGTTACAATTGAATCGACTTACTTTAGTTTGTGTTTGTGTTGAACAGAGGAAGAGATGTGTGTGAACCGGAGTAATGGTAGCAAAGTGGGCCACCAAGACGATATTGGAAATTCGAATGATGTGAATGACCCTATTCAATTGGGTGGTGTTGGTGCAATACGTCTACCTCCCATAGATGGGAATAATGCCTTCCATGTTACTAGCACGATGCTACAACTCCTCCAAATGAAAGGATTATATGGATGGCTGACCCATGAAGACCCCCACGAGCATATTAGGAACTTAGTGGACATTTGTGGTCCATTCTCATTCAAGAACATAATATAAGAATCAGTTCTTCTCCGGTTGTTCCCATTCTCTTTGATGGGTAAAGCTACCAAATGGTTAGCTGATCTACCAAGGAACTCATCACCACTTGGGATGAACTTAACACAATGTTCAATGTGAGATTCTCCCCCGTCAGAGATGATGACGCTCAGAGATATCATCCAAGGTTTCAAATGCTTGAAAGGTGAACCAATCCACGAGACGTGGCTGAGATTTAAGAAGTTTGTACTTCAATGCCCGACTCACGGACTGCCAAATCATATATTGTTACAATACTTCTATAGGAGTTTTGACTCGGTGAACAAACGAGTTGCTGATCAACTTGTTCCTGAAGGTATAATGCAACAACCCTACGAAGTAGCGTCTCAACTCCTTGATGGCATGACCAATATCAATAAAGCATGGTACACTCGTGAAGACCAAGTGTCACCTCTCACTTTTAGGATGACAAAAGAGCACATCGAGAAGGATCATGAGAGAGACTAAAACATGGCCAAAATGATGACCCAGCTGGATCTAGTGTCGAAAAATGTGATGGGTAGTGGGTTGAAGAATGTAAATGTTGTGGGTGTTGGTGGAGCAAACCCTACAGAAGCACAATTTGAAGCGTTGTACAATAAGGAAGTGAACTTCCTTGCAAATCAAGGAGGAGAATTTCGTTCAAACTATCTAAGGCCGGGTGGAAATCCAAGTTGGAATAGAGATGATGGGTTGAGGGATCGTGATAGGGAATGGCATGACCGTAATGCTACTTGGAAGGAAAGGGATGGTGAAAAAGAAGGATATGTCCCACCTCATGAATGCCTAAAGCCTAAAGAGAAAAGAGTTGACCCGAAGAACTTTCGTACGGAAGACATGCTTGCACGCATTCTCAATAAGGTTGAAGGGTCGGACAAAGTGTTGAAAGAGATGAAGGAGGACGTCTCAACTCTCAATCAGATGGTGATCTCACACTTAGTTTCTATCAAACAATTAGAGATGCAAATGGGTCAAATTTCATCTTATTTGGCCAAAAGGAGGGTTGCCTAGTGACACAATGGTCAACCCCAAAAATGAAGCTTGAATTGGTATTTCGGTAGTGCCACGACGTTAAATATGACGCTTCTTGGGAGGCAACCCACATTTTTGATGTTTTAATGTTGTTTTTGAATAACAGATGTTGATTTTTCAGGTTGAAAAGTGAAAGTGTTGGAAAATGGGCAATATGAGAGCTTAAAGTCCAATCGGAGACACATCGAACTGGTCGGCGTGCTTGATTTGGACCGCCGTTTGAACCACCCAGCTTGGTTGGGAATTCTGTAAAACTCTGCGAGCCAAAAGCTCAATCGACGACTCACCGAACAGGTCGACGAGCTTGACTTTTTCCGCTGTTTGAACTCCCAAATTGCTGGGAGTACTATAAAACTCGGTGAGCCAAAATACCACTCGGCAGGCACGACTTACTCTGCTGACTGGCGCACGAACTGAAAAGTTTTAAAGGCTAAATGGTTTAAATTTCAAATCCTTTCACTTTCCTGCTTTTTCACTCCCACATTCTCTCATCCTCATTTATTGGGATCATTGCTCGGGATTGGTTTGGAATTCTTTGCCGCCTAGCATTTCAAATACATTTCCACATAAAATGTTGGTTTTCTGAACCCCAAGCTTAATAGTAGTTGAAATCAAATGCTTGTGATGTTTTGTTGATTGATATCTGTGGATAATGTCGTGTTGATTATCGTGTGATTGTTTGTTTGCCTAATTTTAAGTGAACTAGTAATTATTCAGCCTTTAATCATTTTTCCCGTGTCTTTCCTTGTTAAAATCGAGTCAAAATTGTTGGGTTGTATTGAATATTTATTGGGTCTAGTGGGGTGAAGTCTGAGTAACCCCGGATTTGCCCTATGATGGCAAAGTTGACGTCATTCTTAAGGGTAAAAGACGTCAATTGGCCATTTTTGGCCAAATCAGGGGAGGTCTGAGTACTTCGAGGGCATGGGTAGTATGTGTCTTGCTTTAATTTCATAGTGTAAGTGTTTAATTTTGATTTCGTGGGCTGCGAGTTTAATTTTGAAGAGTGGGGTAAAAAAATGGCATGAAGGGCCATTTGGCGAGCTGGGTCGAGCTCGCCGATTGGTTCGGCGGTTCACCTAAGTCCCCCTAGATCTCCCTTAATTTCTCTAAAATGTTGAGTTTGATTCTGTAACTTTCAGCGATATGCCTGAGCTCGCCGAGTTCATTCAGCGACTCGCCGAAAGTGTTTCTTGATAGCCCTTTTGCGCCCCTAATTTCTTAAAATACACTATAACCTTCGGCAATCTACTTCTAGTTCACCAATTGGTGTCGGCGATTTGCCGAGAGGCCCTGGACATCGCCGACCAGCTTTGAATTTTTGAAAATTTTATTCTGTAACTTTCGGCGAGCCAAACTTGGCTCACCAAAGTGGTTCGGTGACTCGCCAATCGGTTCGGTGACTCACCGATCGGTTTGGCGAGTCTTCCTGCAGTTTAGTTCCTGAAATATTTTCTTGACTTTTTCCAAGTGTTTCTACATTGTTTTGCAGGAATAGCTAGACCCAAAGTCCCTGGTAGAGGCATGCCGCCCCGAAAGCGGGCATAAGAAGTTGTTATTGATGAAGAAGCAACTACTTCGAGAAAAGGTGAAAAAGCTACCTCTAAAGGGATGTAAAGGCAAGGGAAAGGCACCAATAGTTGTACATCCTGAGAAGGCAAGCTCAGACAGTGAGAGGGTCTATAAGACTCACCTCACCTCATCAGGCAGTGAGGGTGACTCACATGATTCTCAGGAATCTATCTCCGAGCCTGCAGATGACCAATTATTACAGGCCCAAAGAGTGGAGCTACGCTCCAAGTCAATATACGATCCGTCTAGGATCCGGTGCCTCCAACGCCTGCCCCTTCAAATTTAGCTCCAGTGCCGACAGTGGTCCTAGCACCACCAGTACAGGGTCCTCTTCCTCGATCACTCAACTGACTAAAAGCTAAGGGTTTGAGGACCATTCTAGAGGAGAAGAAATTGTCCACAAACGATGTGGTGGACAGGTATCCAGAGTTGTGGAATACTATCAAGTTCCACAAGTTCTAGATCTTTACTAAACCCAAGGCCCCTACATTCCTACTTGGGTCTGGGATTTTTATTCGACTTACGGAGTCTTAGTGCCAAAGGGGAAGAAGAAGGCCAATGCCTTCAAACCGATAGACTTCGTGATAATTCGTGACAAGAAGGTTAATGCTGCAATGACGACATCAATGCTTTTCTGGGGTGCACTTATGATTTCATGCACCAATACATCGATCTGGTCTAGAAGATGACCTTGGAGGACCTAAAAGGTTGGATGGCACCCCTTATTTCTGATGCCACCCTGAGGTGGATAGAGGCTGGTGCACCGATAGAGAAGAAGGACCTGAATGTTGCTGCCATATACTGGTTCGGGTTCATCAGCAACACTATTATGCCATCCCAAAATTAATCTATTCTCAAACCTCTGAATGGATCATGTTTAGGGTCTATCATTTCTTGCCAGAAGATGAATCTAGGGCTATTAATTGAGCAGGAGATGGCCATGAGGGCCAAGCAGAGACAAACTTCACTCCCATTTCCGATGCTGATCATAGAGTTATGTAGATGGGCTCGTGTTCCCAAAGTTGATAAGATAGATATGGAGGTAACTCCCACCTCTTCTACTGATATTCAGTGTATTGAGGTTGAGTATTTACGAGATGAGGCTGATCGAATGAGGACAACACCGGTGGATACCTCCCTGGAGGTCGACATTTATATGTTACCTACAAAGATAGTCATGCCTAATCAGGTTAATGGGTCCTCAGGCACATCTGGACTTTCCTCTTTTGAGATTTCGACTATATCTGTTGCACCCCATCCCCCTAGATCTTCTACTGTTGCTGCTTCTGCCTCCCGACCTCCTATCACCTAGGCGATGCTTTACAAGATGGGCCATTTAGCTCAATCTACCGATGTGCGTGCCTCCCAGGTAGAGGTCGCTGTTCTTTGGATGATAGAGAGGGTTATTGCTGCTAACTTGACCCCCATTAGGGCTGAGATGATGGATTATGATGTTCTGATTGAGGGCCACAAGTTGGCTTTGGATGCCCTGATTGTGAGAATGAAGGAGTGTGAGAAGGGCCAGGGAGCCACTAATGCTCTGAAGGCCGACATTACTGGGTTGAGAAAGGATGTGGACCAGCTGAAGTCTACTAATTTTACTTTACTATTTGGGACTGTGGAGATTCCCGACACGCCGAGTACATATATTCCAGCTTGTTCTGAGGTGCCTCTGGCTACCACCGAAGATAAGGTTAGAGCTGATGATGCTGCTGCTGAGTCTAAGGTTGAGACAGATGAGGAGCAGTTAGGTGTGACTCATGCAGCTGTCTATGATGATTTGGATGACCTAGAGGGAGCCATGGTACATACAGTTGTACAGACCTCTTTGAAAGATGTTTCCATGGTGGGCTCCAGTAGAGCCAAGGATGCTGAGATACCAGGCACTGATCCCCAGACATAAGGGGCTATAGATATGAAGACGTCACCCCAGGCCTAGCCTGGCAGGATGATTCTCTTTGCCTTCTTTCTGTTCTCTTTTAGACTGTTTCTATTTTTAGTTGCATTTGAGGACAACTACGAATTTTGTTGGTGGGGTAAGGTATTTCTATACCTACCTCTTGTGGGCTGTTTTGTGAATATTCGTTTGATTTTTTATTGTGTTTTTGTGAATATTGAGCTCATTGGTTTATACATATATCTTGGTTGTTGGATTGTGGTTATTGATAAATTGTAGCCCATTGTTTAAATTTGAAATTGGTGTTGAAATGGTTTTGAACCTTGTTTGATAATTGTATCAACGCCTTGTCTGGTGAGGTCGTCCCCTAAACATTGTGCTTGATGACACCTAAAATTTGCCCCGTTGGTCCGATTGATTGAGTGAAGCAAGCAATTGAAATGATCTTAGACAAGAATTTTTAAGAGTAAACCAACTTGATAATATACCTCTTTGTGGACAACCTTGTGAGTTGTGTGAACCTTGCTTGGCACCTTTTGATCCTATTCTTTTATTGGAAGAAACTTGAACAACTTTGACCGCTTTATCCTATCACCCATAACCTCTATGAAGTAATGGTTTGTTTGAATAGCCAATTTAGGTTGGGGGTGTGATGAAAAAGAAGGAAATTCAAGAAGTGTAAAGATTTCCCCTTTGATGGATTGTTTTGAAAAAAAGATAGAACCCCTCCATATTAAAAAAAAAAAAAAAGAGAAAGAAGAGAAAGAAATGAAAAAAAAGAAGAAGACTGAAAAAGAGAAAAAGTTGTAAAATAAAGTGTGTGAAAATAATGAAAGAAATGGGGTATCCGGTGATTCATATTTAGTTAAATGATGGGGTGGATTATGAACATGTTTGAATGAGGAAGAGAAGGATAAAATGAGTTTCAGGCCATACTTCATGAAGGTAGAAGCCACTAAGCCTATATGACCATATCTTTACACTCAGCCCCGTCACAAGCTTGAAAAAGACCTTTGTGATGTTGAGTGAGCTGAAACGAATGTTGATTGGAAAATAAGGGCAAGCCTATGGGTGGAGTCATGCATGTGTTTATCTTTGTGACTGTGAGAGTTGTATGTAATTTCGGGACTTTAAATTTTTGAGAAATTTTGTGTGAATATGGAATCATCTTTGTTGTGAGGGAATTTGCATACCTTTGTTGAGCTTCAACTTTCATTTGAAGCAAGCATTGTGAGCTTGAGTACACTTGATAATGGTGAGTCATAATTTGAATCTTTGAGTGTACAATTGAGCATTGTATGTGTAGTTTGAACCTTGTGTGTACATTTATGTTGAATCTTAAGCAACACTATTTGTAAACATCCTTATTGAACTGATTGATCTTGAGTTTTTACTTGAGGACAATCAAAAGTTTAAATTAGGGGTGTTGATGAGTGTGAGATTTGGAATCATTTAGGGCTTTGTTTTGATAGTTTAAGTGTCCTCAAATGCCTAATTTATGCTCTAAACTGATGTAAAACATTGATTTGCATGTATGTAGACTAAGGAGCAAGGCAATGACACTACCGGGCAAAAAGGAGCAAACAAGTTGAAGAAATGAAGAAAAATGATCATGGTGATCGCCAAGACTACTCGGCAAACCACTGAGTGGCTTTTTAGCTCGCCCAAAGTTATAGCATGCCAGCCCGGGGAAGAACCAGCTTGGTGACAGGAATGGGGCAGTCGGCGCATCGCGGAATGACTCAGCAAGGGTGGATCGCCAACCTGTTCGGCGAGGCGCGACTTATTTCACCCAATGGCCTTTCAGGCCAAAGATTGGACAACTATAAATTGGAATTTTAAATTAAATTTAAAGGGTCCTTTCAGAGTTTTTTGATCCCCAAGTTTGAGAGTTAGTTTTCTCTTAGTTTTTGAGTTTCCATTGTAGACTTTGAGGATTTCTAGGCTTAACTTTGAGGATTTGCAAGTGGGTTTATGAATTTATTCAATTTGGACAATTATAAAGATTTGAGAACCTTTACCCAGATCATGGCTAATGTATTTGGTAATCATTTTTTTATGATGAGTAGCTAAAACCCCAATTTTTGGGTTGTGATCATGTGTTTATTTCTCTAATTATCTTATGGGTATTGTTGTTTAATGATGAAATTGATGTTTTAATGTGGCTTTAATCATTAGCTGTGTTTTAATCTATCATAGTTACAAATGCAATTCTAGCATAAAGTTCTTGGCTTGCTTGAGAGAGAGGTTTTGGAACCAAAGCTTTTGATTAATGATTGTAGGTATTGGGTTGATATGGGTTCAACTCGAGAGAGTGAATCCTAAACTCGATTCTACATATCTAGCTTGAGAGAGTGGATACATTAAGGTTGTGGGTTGTTTATCTTGTTAAGCTTGTCGAGGTTTGAGAGAACTCACCTAAACCGTAATAGTTGTTCGAGAGAAAACTATTGCACTCATAGCCTAGCCTACCCACAATGTTTCAGCAAATTATTGGTAAATTCAATTACCCATATAGCATAATTAGCTTATAATCGATCACATCCCGAGAATTCCTCTTAATCTTGTTGAAACCCCTATTTTCGCATTTGTTTTAGTTGTTAATTGACAAACAAATCCCCCCATTTTACATTTGTTGTCACCCCTTTCAATCTAAGTCAATGTTTTTGATAATTTCTATTCCTACCACCAATTAGATTACATTCCTAACTTCATGACTGAATTCGAACATGTACCGCTTCCTGTGGGTTCGACCAACCCTTTGTTGGGTTTTATACTAGATTACGATCGTCCGCACCTAGTATTGAATGAGGTGTGGTTGAGCGTTTATCACCTCTCAGAATTCTCCAACTCACACAAGACAATGTATGTATCCCCTTCTTTGTTCAAAATTTGTGAAAGTCTCCAATTCACTTGATCTAAGTCTCTGGCATTCCTCTCCCTTACCTTCGGTAACGTGTACACTTCTTATCTCTACTTTTGTCTTATAGTTAAATATAAAGTCTTTCAAAAGATGTTTTCTTAACTATTGTAACTGCTAACTTAGACTCCGTCCTTGTCACCTTATATATTTTCCTATTCACTCACGTTTCTATCACGATTTATGTCTATAACCTAGATGATATACGGTGCTTGGAACCACAAGTGATCCCTAGTTAACCCTTGGTATAACATATCTAAGCATTTTATATGAATACTAAAGCCGAAGTTGTAAACAAAAAACCATAACTAAAATAGATTTCAAAAATAAATCTATTATAACTCAATACTAATGTCTAAAAATGTCTAAACTGAATGAGCTAATTTATCGAGACAAGACCCCGGGCTGCTTAAAGCTTAACAACTAAAGTGACTAACATCTACTGACTCATAACTGAAGTCCTGTAATTTCGATGGGGACTCAACATAATGCAGAAAGTAGAGGGACTTAGTGGAACGTCTACCTGCAAATCTGAATCAGAGTGCTGAAATCTATATTATAAAATGATGTAGCATAAACTAGTGTCAATACATAGAATGTATTGGTATACAAAGTAACGACTAAGATAAAAAATTATATAATCAACTGAAAGAACTATAAATCTGAGCATGAGTAATACACAAATAATAACCGACGGACTGAGAGTCAAAACTCTGACATACGACATAATATTACAAAAATAAAAATGTATATATCTGATCAGATCATATTTTATGAAATCATATCTAAGATGATGCAAATCTGAAAATCATGCTATCTGAAAAAAATCTTATAGTGATAATACCAAGAAAACATAAAATAAATGAAGTAAATATTTTAATTGACAGTATCAACCGAGATACACCATGTGAGCTCGCATCGCACCAACGAATGCCCTAGTGGGAGGGTACCATATACCTTGCCAGAGTATAGAACTTGTGTGTCTAATGTGGATACATTAATCTTAGCCTCCCAAGTCTAATCAATTATCTAACAAAGCGGTGAAATATAATCTTATAATGGCACATAGTTTTGGAACTTGGGCTATCTATAACCCCCATTTGCTCAGTGCTAAATACTACTCCTAAAACAGACTATCCATATAAATCATAAAAAATATCTGTTAAGCTTATCTGGAAGCTTATTATGAGTCTTGCTCAAAATATCTTCCTAAAACATATCTTGATGTGACACTATGCTCAAATCTATCAGATGAAACTCAAATCTTTCTTTCTAAAATCATATGTTGAAATCTCTATCCAAAATATATCTTTTAAATCATGAAAAAGTTTTGTAGAACATGCATAACTTGTAGATTCTCAAAATAGCTTTCGTAATAACATAAAGGCTCTAAAATAATGCTTCAAAATATAAGCTTCAAGAATCGTAGACAATCATGTCAATAAATAATAAGGATGATAATGGAAAACCTTGTTAAACATAAAAAGGAAATACAATAGTTAAAATTTATAATCATGAGTAAGTTCAAGAAATCGTGTAATTGGATCATAAAAATTGGTGAAGTTTGAAGTGGATTTATAAACCTTGGACATGAGGATGAAAGGAATTCCTCATTGAAGTCCTACATACCTTAAACATTCCATAAATCTTGAAGAAGAACACTACTTTTGGTGAAGAACGATTAAGAAATCGTTTCTTGAGATTCTTGAATTCGTTTCTTGAAAACACTATGGTCAAGTGTTAAAATTTCTATTAATGATCCGTAAATAGACGAAGGAGTTTGGGTTAGAATGCTTGAAATTATCCGAGAAGGACTTACCTTGATAAAGAACCTTGAAAGAGAACCCTAACTTGGTGTTTCTTGAAGAATTCTTGAACATTGAAGCTTAAGAGTGAATGAGAGAGTTTAGTTATGAAAAAATGATTTCCTACACGTTTAAGACCATTTAGATAACTCTTCAAATATTTTTAGGACAACAATACCCTAAAAAAAATAAGAGCTGGAAGATGAAATTTTATTCAAGTGGGCAGTGAGGTTCGCTTTCTCTCTGTACCGAGGACCTGTTCACGGACCTATGTATACCCACCAAGTTGAAGAGTCTATGGTGAATCAACCAATTTTTTTACTTCGGACTCCAATTGATGCAACTTAGTGACGTTGGAAAGAAGACTCATAGACCTTTAGTTTGATAGGTCATGGGTAAACTAACTCTTTATGACATGAGAGATATGGTAGTTTGAAGTTGACCCTTATATGAACTCATGCGAAAATTTAGCCGATAGAAATGCTTTGAACTTGAATTGGTGTTTGAGGTACTTTACTGTCACGACCCAAAAATAGACGTGATGGCACTTGTCTTTTCTCACCAAGACAAGTCAGCCTCAACCCAACGAAATTGAAAGAAAAGTGGAAAAAAAGCAAAAATAAGAACAAGATAAAGCGGAAAACTCATTCTTCTATTAAAACTCCCAAAATCTAGTTGTCACGTGTACAAGCCATTACATACCTAAGTACAAAATTAAGAAATAAATACAAGTCTCAAGCTTTGTTTCTCAAACAGAACAAAGTGTAATGAAAGGATAAAGAGGTCCCGCGATTGACAATCAACTACCTCTTCAAGTCCTTGACGAGCCACGAGATCAATAGAAGGAGAAAGAAATCATGCGGGTTAGGGCTCGAAACCTACAGAAGTGTAGAAGCAAGGGTGAGTACCAACAACACGGTACCCAACAATCAATATGCTAAGCAAAAGAACTAGCTAGAATTCGAATACCCCTTATACCCCAACCAAACCATCTCAAACTACAACCTACACAGAAATCAACCCAAGCTATAAATTCTGCAATACACCGCTCACATGCCCAATATTCAAAGTTCTATCTTCACAATTCAATACTCAACAAATAAAATAAGTCAATCTCAATTACAAGTAGTCCCAGTCACGTATAACAAACAGATCAATTACAATTCAAAAGTTAGTCACACATAAACATCAAGTGTATCAAGTCACAATGATTATCACTAGCCAGAACTATTTCCCATCGTCTCTATAACACTCACCGGTAAAGACCTCGGCATGATAACACTCGTTGGTAAAGACCTCGACATGATAACACTCGCCGGGAAAGACCTCGATATGATAACACTCGCCGGCAAAGACCTTGACAGGATAACACTCACCGGCAAAGACCTTGACAGGATAACACTCACCGGCAAAGACCTCGGCATGATAACATTCCCCGACAAAGACCTCGACATAATATTACTTCACATTTCTCATCACAATGTTCAACGATCAAAGCACACAAGCAATATCACACCACACAGAAGAGACAACAATTTGCACAATTCAAGTCTACATTCATGTTTTCAAGTATTTCATCAATCAATCAATAAGCGTTACATTAAGGCAATTCACACCATCTTGTTCAACACATAGTCTTTTTCATGATGACCCCTTTTTATTCATTTAGATATACAAAGTGGACAATTTAAACCCTTCACCTAATTCCCATTACTCCCAACACACAATCAAACAAAGGAAGCATACGAATTCAAACTATAATACAAGGTTTAGGAAGCCACTTGCCTTAGATCAATCAACAATCACTCCAATAGTTGAGTCTTCCCTTTTTGAACCACTTTTGGAGCCACACAATCTATAATAATCTAGTATATACAATCAATTTCTGGAAACAACAACACCCACAATCATTCCCTCTAATGGTGGGTCAATCAACACAAAATCCAATTCTAAAATTAAGGTTTGAATCCAAAATTTAATACTTGAAAAATTACTCAAGGCTTCCGAAAATCATTAGGGAAAATCATTTTGAAAATGAACTGGAAAATCAGTTCATAACTCATGTTTTCTTTTAAACTCAAGTTCATGAAGAACTCCCAATTTATCAATCCAAAATCTTGACTTAAACTCATAAGTTCACTAATAATAATGGGTAATCAAAGATTTAGAGTTAAGAATCATTACCCAAAATATTTCCCTAAAAAATCTGGTCATAATCGCCACCCGAAGGTTCCCAAAACTCAAAAATGGTGAAATAGGGTTTAAACCCCGAAATGGAAGCAAAACCCTCTCAGGTGTCACTTAAGCGAATCATGTCCTCGCTTAAGTAAACCCCGCAAAAGCTGAGGGTCTCACTTTTGCGAAACAGGTTTCGTTTAAGCGAACATCAATAAAGCGAACCATGGTTCGCTTAAGATTACCCTGCCCAAATGGCCAGTCTTGCTTTTGCAAACCAGGTTCCGCGTAAGCGAACATTGCAACACCAGAAACAATATCAACCAACAAAAAGATATCAAAAGGATTCTCGAGATTCGTTCGAAATCCCATGCACACAAACCACATGTGCAAATAAATTATACTTGACGTTCTAGACTCAATAGATTGTCAAAACACGAAACCAAGGTCTCATTGACTCGATATCCATGAAAACCACAAGAAAATAACTCATTCCTAAAAAGGCTAAAACACACTCGGGACCTCTCAAAAATCAACTAAGGCCTCAACTTGTCCTAATATCTTCTGAATCCAACGAAACTCTCAAAAGTCCAATCTGAGCACTCGAACCCCAAATGTTGACCAAATTCAACCCAAATGCTAAATTTCCATAGTTTCACAACTTAGGACCTCAAATCGTCAAAAAGACTTGGAATTATAAACTGACAACTTTAACTAATTAGATTTCACATTTTGAGACTGATGGAATTGACAAAATCTCATTCCGACACTCAAAACTCCAAAAGGCATCGAAAACCACTTTTTATAACTTAGCCTTCAAACTCAAAACTTACCGTAATCTCCACTTTTAGCTCAAAGTTTAAAACCAACTTTTTAAAATCAATCAAAACGACTTGGGGTCGACATTGAGAGGGGTAAAACGATAATTTCCACGGAAAACAAAAAATGACCGACCAGGTCATTACATTTATGATCCTTAACCAATCTGATACACTTACTACGCTTAGTAAAGGACCTTAACATATATGTACAACTTAGAAATCATTAGGTTCGGGCCTAAATGCATAAAAAGGATGGTTCGAATCTATACTTAGAAGTTGTAGGGAGTTACATTCTCGTCTTCGTTCGTGCAGTTGACTCACTTCACATATGCAACCTTCTCTACGCTCATTTTTCCTTGAACTTCTCTATTCTACCATCAATCCCCTCGACATCCACCAAAGTTACCATTCGACACCTCTAGCACCTCTATATTTACTTTCATAACGTAACTAACTGTCTTAACCCACATGCTTTCCATATCCCCACTACTCCTCCAAGATCCCATCTCGATCAACTTCTCTCCAATTACACGGGAGAGGGCAAGTGTCAAATCCCCCATTTAATCCTAGGTCGGACATGTAATTTCTTTTTCCTCCTCCCTCGCTTGATCTTCAAGTCTATCATCAAAAGCTTATGCTAAGTAGTAAGATTCTCACTCGAAATGACTTTGCAATCTTTACAAAGGTCTCTATCGCCTTTCCTTAGAAGCAAGTAATCTATTTGAGCTTACACCATCGTGCTACGAAAGATAATCAAGTGATCATCTTCTTTGGAAAGAAAGAATTAGCTATCAAAACTTCAAAAGCTCTAGAAAAATCCAAGAGCAAAGTTCAACCACAATTTCTAACACCAAAGCCATTAAAGCCATGCACATCGTCAAAATTACTTGGAGTTGTCCCAATATGGCCATTGAAATCTCCGCCAATGTAAATCTTCTCAATGATCAACATACCTCCCGAAATCGTATCCAATTCCTCTAAAAAATGTGTCTTGACCTCTTCGTCTAAACCTAAATGCGGAGCATAAACATTAACGACATTCAAATTATCCCTACAATGACTGCTTGATCACCAAAAATCAATCAATAACCCTCCGAACATCTACCATTGTCGACCTAAGGTCTCCATCTACTAGAATCACTATACCTTTTTTTTCTCCGGACTTCCTGAGTATCAAAGTTTGAACCAGTCCACATCCCAAGCCTTAGAACCTAGCCATCCAGTCTCTTGAATGCAGGATATATTGATTTTTCTCTTCTTAAGGACCTTAACAATGGCATTTGATCGAGGTACCTTACAATCCTAAACCACATTTGATACATGTACTGTACTTAGTAAAGGACCTTAACATATATGTAAAACTTAATTAGAAATCATTAGGTTCTGACTTATATACATACAAAAGATGGTTCAAATCTTTACGTAGAAGTTGCGGAGCGTTACATTCTTTATTTGTGTAGTTGACCCAGTTCACATACACAACCTTCTCTGCGTCCACTATTCATTGAAGCTCTCCATTCCACTACCAATATTCCCTCCACATCCACCAAAGTTACCTTTCAACACCCCTAGAACCTCTCTAGCTGCTTCGCTAATGCAACTAATTGTCTCATCCCACATGCTTTCTGCATCCCCCCTACTCCTCCAAGATCCAATCGTCATCAAATTCTCTCCAATTACACTGGAGAGGGCTGGTGTCAAACCCCTATGTAATCAAAGGTCGGGCATATAGCTTCTTCTTCCTCCTCCCTCGGTTAATCTTCAAGTCCATCACCAAAAACATATGCTAAGTAGTAAGATTCTCACTCGGAATAATTTTACAATCTTTACAAAGGTCTCTATCGCCTTTCCTCATAAGCAAGTAATATATTTGACTTTTCACCGCCATGATATGAAAGGTAATCAAGTGATCAAATTCTTTGGAAATCACAAATTAGTTATCACCATCTTAAGAGCTCTAGAAAAATCAAAGAACGAGGTTCAACCACGATTTCTAACCCCAAATCCATTACCACAATGCACATCATCAAAACCACTAGATTTTTCCTAATGTGGCCATTGAAATCTCCTCCAATGAAAACCTTCTCGAGGATCAACATACTTCCCAAAATCGTATCCAATTCCCAAAAAAAATGCATCTTGATCTCTCGTCTAAACTTGAATGTGGAGCATAAGCACTAACGACGTTCAAAATTATCCCTCCAAAGACTAGCTTGATCACCAACAATCTATCGTTAACCCTCCGAACATTTACCATTGTCTTCCCAAGGTATCTATCTACTAGAATGCCTACAACATTTTTATTCTCTGGATTTCCTAATTAACAAAGTTTTAACCCATCCACATCCCGAGCCTTAGAACCTACTCATTTAATCTCTTGAATGCAAGCTATATTAATTTTCCTCTTCTTAAGGATCTTTACTCAATGGACTTTCCGGAAAAATTCCCGATGTTTCATGACCCTACTTTCAATCTGTCAACCCCCTTAATCCCATACCCACCCCTGCCCCTCTCCCCCAGCCCCAACCCCGACTGAGGACATGACCCTAGTCTGTCATATCTTACCAAGGCCAATTAAACTAAGGTAAGTAGAACAATAAAAATAATAAGAAAAGACTACTAAAAAATAAATTAAGTAGAACTATAAACTAAATGTCTGAAGGAAATAATCAATGAAAAAAATGAGATCACAAACAAAATTTCACAAAAATATAGAACAGAGAAGCAAAAACTGCACAAGCATCTATTCCTAAAAGCTTTCCTTCTAGGTTCTTAAAAATACAAAAGAATGTATAATAAAGAAAACAAGATATTCTTAGAACACAACAGAGACCGGAAACAAAACAAGAAAGGGAAAAGGGGGTACAACCAATATCACAAAATAGAAAAGTCGATAACTAAAATTGGCTAACAAGAAAGATACAACCACAAGAAAGATTTTAGGTTTTAGAAATTGATACCTAGGACAAGAAATAGAGAGGAGAACAGAATGATAGAACCTGTTCTACAACAAGATTATGACACTGGATGCTTTTTCCGACGATACAGAGCAATCGCAGCAAGGGATGGCCCCTGGGTAATACCCAATATGGTCTTATATTTCTGGGTAGATTCTATTAACGGAATAAGAAGGAAGATCGAGGAACAGTTGTCGCGGTGAAGAACTAAATTATCACCCATAAATAAATTATGCACCATTTGTTAGACAAAATGGTAAATAAGATGTATAATTTTTCACAAGTTTTAACATAGCTTCAATACTAGATGAATAAAAATGTTGCTCTTAATGAAACTAATTCCAAAAGTTGGTGAACTTGCAGGAATTTTTCTACAGAAAATGTCTCAAAATTAAATTATGGAAATTTATCACCTGAGAAGGATCAAGAGTGGAGGTAATTATCGAGATAGGTATGATATTGATCAAATTAAGGAAGTTAAAATGGTGCTTAAGAGATTTTAAAATGTTCTTTGGGTTCTAAGAGAAGTCAAACTCATAAAGAAGGCCAAATCGACTGTGAAAATGCTTCAAAGGGTACTTGATAGGATTTCAGATGAGCGTAAAACTAATCTTACTCTGAAAAAGGCTAGAATCGCATTTGCTGGATTATTTGAAGGTAATACCAGTTAAGTTACAATTATGAGTTGAATGATTTTGATCTATCAAAATATATGGATTGCCGAGGAAAGAATCTAAATGATGTACAGATGATGTTTCTAAAAATATATGGATTGCCTCCCGAAGAAAAACTTGCAATACTATGATTTATAATGAAACTGAAAATTGTTCAAAAGAAAATGAGATTTTTGAGGTACTTTTATGCCATAAAGATAAATGGTTATGCCGAAGATAAGAATCTGGAATGTTTGGCGACTCAAATTCAGTACATGGCTAACAATGTGGGACAACTTTGTCGTGCTATTTCAGTTAACGTTGTTGCGGATTTTTTAGATTATAAGGATGAGTATGACACATATGACCATGAAAATAATAAACCTCCTTGTCTATTATGCTTGATCGTGTTAGTGAATCTGGAAATGAAAAAGACGGTTGTCACTGAATTGAAGGATTCAAAGTTTACTCAATCAAGAACTTTCAAGGACAACAAATTACCAAAACAATTTTCTCATCATTTCCACAGTCTACTGGTATATCTCAGAAACAAAAAACTTGAGAACTTTCCTAATAATATGTCTGCTCAAAATATTGATGTGGCAATAGAGTTCTTGTTGGTTTTCCTTGATGTTGATAATGTTATTAATGGTAACTTGTTGAATGAGGTCTTGGTAAAGGTTGGAGCTATAGCTGGTGATGTTCTACAAGTAATTCAAAAGTTTCTTCCTAGATCTCTAAACAAATATGTCATTAGCAAATTAAAATAAGTCTTTGCTTGATACTGATATTGGAGAAAACTAAAAATCTGAAGGCACACTACAAATCCTTAAAATTCATACCATCTTAGTTCCCCACCTTTGGTGGATTGAGCTTTATGGATTCTCCTTTAAGGAAACTGAATAAGATGTCGAAATATAAATCTAGTTTAGATTTTCTGATGAAACCTCTTGTAGGTAATTTGGAGAGCTACATCTCTTACATCCATTTTTGAGAAGGAGATGTCATCCATTTTCAGAGATGTCGCAAAGGTGCACCATGAACATAAAACTCTTAAAGATCTTCACAGTGTTAACATGATGAATTAATAGAGAATGATTGTATATATTAATGTATATAGTGTTTTAATTACAGAGATTTGTTGTAATAATCATAGAGAATATTATTGTGATAGAATTGTGGTTTGGAGGGATAATGTAGCATATCTAGAGGGATTGAATAGTTGATCTTTGTGGATAGGAATAACAGATCTTTAGGGATATGTAATGTGTATACTCTCTATATAAAGGAAAGACTCTCACTTTGAGAGGCATTCAGCAAAATCTTGACATGGTATGAGAGCCTTCTCTTGGCTGTCTTGTTTCATAGAGTTTTTTTTACTTTTGAAAATCTTGCTTTTGTTGACTATTCATCGATAATTAATCCTTAACACCTAGGACTCTTGGTCTTGGTCATTCTAGTTGTTTTTTTTTAGTCATAGTGTTTCTAGTTTTCATAGCTATTTAAAAGCATGAATTCACATCACTTTGAATCCTTTCGTGTTCGTTTCACTGGAAAAAAATATTCTTCTTGGGAATTTCAATTTTAGTTATTTGTCACTGGAAAAGTACTATGAGGCCATATAGATGGTAGTGATCCACTCATACTGATCCTTCCAAGTTAGGTGAATGGAAGATTAAAGATGCTCGGGTGATGACATGGATTTTAGGGTCAATTGACCCTGTTATTGTTCTTAATCTCACGCCTTACAAGATAGTTAAGGCTTTGTGGGATTATTTACAAATTAAAAGGCTTACAATCAAGATAATAGCGCAAGACACTTTAAGTTAGAGTTTGAAATTGCTAATTACTCTCAATGAGGTCTTTCTATTCAAGATTATTATTCTGGATTTCAGAACTTATGGGCTGAATTTACAGATATGGCTTATGCTAAAATACCTTCTGAATCTGTCTGTAATTCAGGCAGTTCATGAGCAAAGAAAGTGAGATCATTTTTTTATGAAATTATGGTGCGAGTTCGAGAGTGCTCACTCTAACTTGATGAAGCGTGATCCCTCTCCTTCCTTGGATGTTTGTTTTACGGAATTACATTGTGAAGAGCAACATCTTGTCACACAAAAGGCTTACAAGCAAGAAAATGATGTCAATGTTGCATTTGCTGCTCAAGGTAAAGGAAAGGGTAGGGATATGACTAGAACCCAATGCTACAGTTGCAAGGAATATGGTCATATCGCTAGCAATTCTGTTAAGTAGTTCTATAGTTATTGTAAACAACAAGGACACATTATCAAAGAATGTCCCACACGCCCTAAAAAATGTAGGGTCAATGCTTTTCAAGTTGGGATAAATGGTTCCACTATTGATAACTCATCTTCAGGACAAGTCGTTACTCCTGAAATAGTATAACAAATGATCGTGCCAGCCTTTTCAGCATTTGTAATGATCTGTTAGGTCACTTTGAGCACTGGAACTATTTTGACTCTTCCCATAAAATTTTTAAATGAAAAATTTGAACTATTTAGTAACTACAGTTATTTAGTTGATGGATATTTACTAACTAATTAACTTAGTTAGTAACTAATGGGTAAAGCCCATACTAAACCCTTTACCACTTGGCCCATAAAAGCCCATAGTAACTAGTAGGTTTGATAAATTTGGATCATAACTTCCGTCTCAAAACAAAAGTGAAAACTTAATGGGGACGTTAACAACAAGAACATGAAGTGCATAAGGTAATTACCACACCCCAAGTATTTTATTATATATTTGGATATGAGTCATATTAATACTATTATAATATAATGGGGGTTGTGAAAGAAAATTAAAAGAAATTGAATCAAGAAAAAAAAAAAAACTACCAGTAACGTTTTTGGACTAGGGGAAAAGATGATTGTGGCTATGTTTGGATAATCTTTGGATAATGAGGATAATCATTGCACAATGGATATTTTGTGGGTTACATATATTAGGAGTATGTGATGGATGACTAATTATCTGGAAATTCATTTTTCTCGTGTTTCTGTATTGGAATTTAACTTGTGATAATATTGGTATAAATAATTAAATTAAATAAAAGGTGTATTGTATTATATGAACACTATTAGAATTATGTTATTTGAAGGAATTAAGACTTAACCCTAGGCTTGAAATTTAGGAAGTATGAGACTTGACATATTAATTGTATCAAAATTAGGAGCTTGATTAGAGATATAAGTGAGTTTTTGGATCTAGAATAGACATATAGTAATATGGGTGTCTACGGATTTGTTTACTTACAAATATTGCATAATTGATAGATTAGGAACGTTCTGAAGCTTTACTAAAGGAAAATGTGAAATCTTGAGGATTCATGACACGCGTTCGACATTCAAGTTATGTTAAAACTTCCTAGACTTCATTGAGGGACGTTTTCTAATTAAAGATTAAAAATGGAATAGACAATGGGTAAGGGCAAAAGATGGGGGTCTCGTACCAATGATATAACGACATTGTTACGAGTACCAGTGTTATTAAAGGGAAAATTTATTACTATAATATGATAGATTGTTATTCGAGAATGCCAAAGCATGTGTGCATTAGCTGATGTATTTAGTGACTTGATTTCTTTTGTGTGGTTGAGTTTCTTTATTGAACTCATATATTTGTGATAATTGAGGTGATTATATGTCATAGAAACATTTGATTTATTGAGATGCTTCGTCATCCCATTTTATTGATATCATATTGTGCACATGCATTGACATGCAATTGAGTATGAGTAAAGGTCTAACATGTGGAGATCGTCTGTGTTGAGATTGATTTATGATTATAAGTTGGGCACGTGGAGATCTTCTGTGCCGGGGATTGTTTGCTTTTATGATAGTGCATTGAGATCGTCTGCACAGACACGTGGAGATTGTCCGTGTCGGTAAATGGACCTTGATGTATTTCTGAGGAGTATCATATATATACGATTAAGAGAGTACTTGGCATCTGAGGCATATCATCTCATGGTGTCACATTGCATTGCATGTCATTACATCCCATTACATCCTCCATTCTTGTTGATTATGTGCTTTATTGGTGGTTGGACATGATATGAAATTTCATTATTCGTATTTGATGAAACTTGACTGATAAGTATAATGTAGACTGGTAAAATCAAAAGATGATTTTCTTATATACTCTTGGCACTACTTCTTCGTTGTTGGTCTATGAGATATACTAGGTACATGTGGTTTTGTACTCATACTACACTTGCTGCACTCTTTTGTGGTGCAAATTAGATTTCAAATTCGAGCACATTTCTTGGATTTTTGAGTCTGAGATTGGATTATCTTGGAGTTGTGGTAGAATGCTTAGATATTCTGCGGCCCACACCTTCATCTATCTCTATTTATTAGGTTGTTTTGATATTATAATAGGATATTTCTTATGTCTAGACTTTTCATATTAGTTGGACTTGTATCATATTTTAGAAGTTCTTGCACTTATGACACCAACATCTTGGATAGTATTTAGCTTTCCGCACTTCATACTTATGAAAGACTTAGCATTTGAGGTATTCTAATTGTAATTTACCTTTTCACCTTAATTATTTAGTTAAATTGGTAATAACTAGTGGGTTGGCTTACCTATCGGTTGGGAACACAGGTGCCACCATGACATGTGAATTTTGGATCGTGACAGCATTGGGATTACAAGGTAATGATGTTACATCTATATTTTGGATTGTTGATTCAGGTGCTTCCAATCATATGACCAACTCAACAAGCATACTAAAAAATGTTCGTGAGTATCAAGGTCCATCACAAATACAGATTTCAAATGATAGTAATTTACCTATTACCAAGATTGGAGATATTACTCAAACCTTCAAAAATGTTTTTGTGACATCCTTGCTGTCGAGTTAAGAAAAAACCTAAGAAGAAAGAAGCATCTCATTGTGTTGGATGCTATGTGGGATTGTATGGCATGGAATAGCTTAAGGCTTTCTTTTCCAAATGATAGAAATGGAAGCAAGATAGTCGTAACAACTCAACTTGAGAAAGTGGCTAAGTATGTCATGCTCCATATTGATCCTTATTTCCTTCCATTCATCACACCTGATGAGAGTCTTAAATTGTTGGAGAGAAAAATGTTTCAACAGGAAGGTTTCCCGCCTGAACTACAAGATGTGAGTCTAGAAATAGCAAAAATATGCAAAGCGCTGCCTCTGGTGATTGTCTTGGTAGCTGAAATAATCAAAAGGAATAAAATGGAAGCCTCTTGGTGGTGTGAGGTTAAAAATTCTCTGATTTCCTATCTTGGTGAGTCCGAAGGATGTAGTCTTTCAACTATGAAGTTAAGTTACAATAACTTACCCAACTATTTAAAGCCTTGCCTTCTTTATATTGGGATGTATCCGGAGGATGCAAGAATTCCAGTGTCTAAATTGATAAGTTTATGGATAGCAGAAGGCTTCGTGCAAAACAATGAATCTGGGATATAATAGAAGAGGCAGCTGAAGGTTACTTGATGGAGCAGTAACTTGGCAATTGTTTCAGAGAGAGAATATAATGGTAAGGTCTTACTGCCAGGTTCATGATTTAGTGCTTCACTCTTGCTTAGAGAAGAGTAGAGAAGAAAAGCTTATGCTGGCAGTGAAGGGGCCTGATATATAGCCAGTTTCAACCTTTGGATTAGAAGGGAAGTCGAGTGAGCTTCAGTTTCACCGAAGAGCATTCCAAGTTTGCATATCTAGGCTCCAAAACACGGAAACATTTTCGTCGACACTTGAGGTCACTGATAATGACAAATCACAAAGAATTTTATGATTGGAATCCCTTCCATAAGTGTAGTAAATTGAAACTTCTTAAGGTCTTGGACTTGAGTTCACATCGTGTTGGTTTTTTCTCATCAGTTACATTGAAACCACTAATTCACCTGACGCACCTTGCAGTTCTCACAAATGAATTTGATTTTCATCCGGAATCACATCTGCTGCATCTTGAAACTTTAATTATGGAGAATTTATTCGATTGTATGGTGTTACCAACGATTTTTTGGAAAATGGGAAAGTTAAGGCATGTTGATGTTACTTCGGCTGAATTTGATTTGAAAAACAATGAGCAGGAGATCTTTGAAGAATCCTCTAAATTGGAAAATTTGAGGATATTAAGAAATTTTTTTTGTTAAAATTGATGATGCTGATAGGGTGGATGTGTTATTACAGAAGTGTCCTAATCTTCAAGAACTTGACATCACTTTTTTATACATGTATTATATTCCACGGATTTGTCTCGAATGGGAGAGTTTTACCCATCTTGAAATACTTTCCCTTTCCTTTAGTTGTCCCACAATTCTATCCGGGTTACATTTGCCTTCAAGTTTACAGAAGCTGGTACAGAAGGGAGTTACATAAAAAGCGTGATTTCCTTCATTGTGGGACTACCAAGCCTGGAGTATCTCCATTTATGGGATTCACGATTTAATTAATCCAAGTGGTGCCTTTGAGATATTACATTCCATAAACTTAAGTTCTTGAAGCTAACATACTTAGCTATCTCAAAGTGGGTTGCCTAAGATGAATCATTTCCCCAGCTCGAAACACTTGTTATGAAAGTGAGTTGTAAGCTCAAGGAGATCCTCCTTAGCTTTGCATATATTCCAACACTGAAACATATTAAGTTGATCAAGTTCTGGAAAAAATCTCTGGAGGCTTCAACTTTGAAACTTGTGGAAGAATTCGAAGCCATTGAAGGATGCGACCACCTTACTATTAGAGTAAAATAGAAACAAGTGTGTATGTGATGTTTTTTAGTATCTACGTGCATCTAATTTGATAACATCTAATGGAATTGTTATAGTTTTTTCTTGTCGAAACGCCCATCCTCTTATATTGTAACACTATTACCAATTGTTAAGTTTGTTTTGATTGATCAACTCTTTTTCTTTATGTTTTAGATCATTGGAGACAAATAAATGCAGCTTTATAATTTTAGTACCTGTCATATCATTGTTTCTTTTTCACTTTTATAGTTTGGAAGTTGTTTTCCCTGTTAATTTCTATAATTCCATCATCTTTCATTTAATATGCAACACTTGACAAAAGTTATATTCTAGTGGAATGCTAAGGTTAATTTAAAGATGAGTATTCATGTACGAAAGCTGATTTGAAGGTAGTTTCAAAGTTTTGATATCTTAATACCAAATAATTTAGGAGCAATTCATAGCAAACGTCTCCCTTTATAAATACATATGATGAGTACATGTACAAAAGGATCATCTATGTTGTCCTCGCTCTTCAAAAATGTCGCCCATTGTGTGTTGGATTTCTCATATCGCACTATTGGAGGATTCAACACAGGTGGAACAATATTTTAGGAGGGTTTGAGCATCATAGGAAGCCATATAGATATCACTTGTCTCTGAATTAATCTTAGTTGATGATACATGTCTCTCACCTTTGACAACATCAACAGAGGCATAAAACTCGAGCTCTTTCATGTCTGCCGCAGTCAATTTTACAGCTAAGGCTGCAACATTTTCGTTGAAGTTCTCAATATATTTGTAGTGCATGGTATTAGACCATCTCCAACCCTACTCTATTTTACTCTCCATTCTCTATATTTGGAGAGTAAAATAGAGAATGTCCTCTCCAACCACTCTCTATATTTCCCTCTACTCTCCAATTATAGATATTCTCTATATTTGGAGAGTAAAATAGAGAATGTCCTCTCCAACCACTCTCTATTTTACCCTCTACTCTCCAATTATAGAGAGTTGAATAGTAGTTCTCCAAATTTGAAGAACTACTATTCATACTCTCTATTTCACTTTTGGAATATTATATTATTATTTCTACTATTTTGTAATTAACATATTATTTTTCATATAAGACTATTAATTAAATCTCTAATATTCACAATTCTTTTTAAATGTAATATAACAAAAATATTTTATTTTATATATACTAATTTCATCTCGAACAAATAATATTTAAAAAAAATTATTTAATTTTCGTCACTTTGTGATACAATTTGATGTTATTATGAATTTTCACTATGAATAATGCACAAATTTAAATGATAAGATAAAATTTTAATTCAAAAATATAACGCATAGCATAATAATTTAAATACAAGATAACAATACAATAATAATTTAGTAATCCGATAGGACGTTTCTAGAATTAACGATATTCGAAAAAGGAATTACCGTATGATTTAGAGAAATTGTGGTTGTGCTTGTTGGTTTCTTTTTTCAATTATTCGTAGTTGTTCTTTAGAAATTTAGAATAAAATACAATTTACTATTAAATAAAAAATTCAAAAAATTAAAATTTTATATTACATGAAATAATATAGGATGATTGTTTGGAAAAAGAAAGAAAATATTTATATTATGGAATAAGAAAACAAAAATGAAATAGAAATAATAATATAATATTGAGGAGAGAGAAGACAATTCTCTTTTAAGAGTAAAATAGAGAATTGGGTTGGAGTTGGTTGTCTGAAAAAATAGAGAACTCTATATTTGGAGAGTAAAATAGAGTGTAAGGTTGGAGATGCCCTAAGGAATACATCAGCTCCTTGGTGGAAAACCTCATAAAGCTTACAAAAGTTGGTGCAACAATAAAAGACCAAGAAAAAGAATCTGGAAGACACTTGACAGAATATTTGTCAATGATGATTGGGCAAATCAAACTTAACTCAACTTAACATATGGAAATACTTATGAAGTAATAAAATCAATTGTCTGAAGATCTCGAAACATCTCAACTAAGAAGGGGAAATAACAAGAGACTCCTCAGCATCTAATTATCTATGAAGCCTCTAATACTAAGATAGATGTTGGGACAGAACCTACAACAACTTAACAAAAGCAATAAATAAGTGGGAAGCCCTACGGAAAGCAAGGAGGCTCACCAAAGCTAGCTGGAATGCAAGTAGTATCAACGAAGCACCTACTGATGATCCTGAACACCTGTATCTGCATCATAATAAGATGCAGGTCGAATGACATCAGTACATTGAATGTACGAGCATGCAAGGGAAACTGATAGAATGGATAACTGAACTGACAAGACTAGGAGATATACTCACCTCAAATAAACTCCATTACAAAAGTATTAACAAGAGATATAATGTTTAAAGCATTATAAAACACAAGATATAACTCAATGATGTATAAAAATACAATAAGATACTCTTTACTCTTATTTGGGAGATTATCTAACCGACAACCATCACTATGAGCTATGTGATGATACAACGTCTCACCCACGCTGCTAGAACTGTCCTATACCTTGCCGAGATATAGAATACCTCAACTAAGTGGATCCGCTAAGCTATGATTAACATCAATAAGGAATCGTCTATAAAGTACGACCATTTACCCATGCTGGCTACATGGTTTATGAGGAATGTGAGTCGTCTGAACTCATCCCCATAATAGTGCTCAATACTACTCCCAATAATATATAAACTCATGCTCAAATGTATAAAACATAACTTTTTTCAATTTGAGGTAATTAGTCAAAAGATCCTCTTAAAAAACGTAGTACTCTGAAAATCTCTAAACTCATTTAAAAAACAATGTTTCTCTCTTTTAAATGTAAAAGTGTTACATTTGGGAATACTTAGTTCCCTTATACTCTTTTTCAATCATGAATACAACTCTTCTCATTCTCATATTTACTTTCTCAAGACTTAGTTCAAAACCGTTGTTGATTACAAAAGAATTCTCAAAAAGACCTCTTGAACTTTACTCTTAAACTTACTTTAGTTTGCAATGCAAATTAAGACATATGATTAGGACATGTAGGATATCTCAAGGATGAATAGTGACTTTAGGAGCTAATACAAAGAAGAAAATGTATTCAAAACTCAAAGGAACATGTCCGAAAATGAAGCACGGAAGGAAAAGAACCAGACGACCCTGGCGCACTACTGGCGCGGGGCGCCTGGCACCAATTTTGGCAGAAGTTTAGGGTGCACTGATTGCACAAGCTACCACGCCCTAAACTACTAACCAGAAGTTCTGGAGCTATGGTTGCGCGCCGCCCCACCCCCCTATGCCCAAAAATCTGACATTTTTTCTTCTCAATTTAGGGTCCTAACTCGTCTAAAATTGAGTGATTCCTCCTATACTTGTAACATCCGGCAATTTGAAATAACTACGAAGAGGCTTAAAATTTGAAATTTTCATTTTTGGAAAGAATTTTGAAAATCTGGAAATTTGGCCAAGTATGGGAAATAGTGAGTTTTTGGCCAACTTTGAGTAGTCATAACTCCTAGCTCAGGATGATTTAGGAGTAGTTCCAGTTATGGTTGCAAATTTCGTGGAATGATCTTTCCAACGCCACCGAGTTTGCTCGATTCCGAGTTCGTATGAGCGAGTTATGCCCTTTGGAAGTTGGGCAGTTGGCAGGAAATCCGTCCGAAAATTTTAAGGGCATTTTGGTCTTTTCCCTAGCTATTTCTTTTGGGGTTATATTGTTGTGTTAGGCTGATTTTTGGATCATTTTGTCCCATTTTAA
>JAJOOR010009428.1:0-44760 GCA_036250505.1 Solanum acaule
TAGATCATCATCGTTTATTTCATCAACTCTTATTTCGGGTAGATTATCTTGGTTATTTTCTTCTTTTTCTTCTGATTCATCTTGTAATTGCAATTTTTCTTTAAATTTATTTATCTCATTTGCTAATTTTGTTTTTTGTTCTTTTTCTTTTTGTTTAATTTGAAGATGATTAGCTAGTAATCAAGATTAATAGAGCTTTATTCTTACGTCTTTAATGTAAATCACAATGTTAGCTAGAAGTCATTCTTAACACAGAATTGAACTCAAATATCTATAATAATAATAAAAGAAAAAATTAAATACGAAGATAATAATCCTGGTATATAACTTGAAAGTTTGAAACTTCAGGCATGTGTTTCCTGAAATTTGAATTGTAGAGTTAAAACTTCAAGTCTGCGTCCTGATGTTTGAACTTTAGAATTCAAACTTTAGGTTTGTGTGGGATGAAGTGAAAGACTAAAACCTTGCATGTATTCCACAATCCTACATACAACGACAGAGATTCGGAAAATTACGAAGAAGCAATGACTTAAGAAGTTGTAGATATAAAAAAAGAAATATGTTATCTTTCACTTTCTAATATCGAGTCTGATAATACCGTTTACTTCTGCTCCTCTTATATTTGGAGGAAGATGTTATCATCAAGTAACCATCTCAAAAAATAATTCACTAAATCTAGAACATATCTTCCTAAATATTGGCCCATTCTCTCTAATTGATGTACTCAATTCACAAAGTATTGGCCCATTCTCTCTAATTGATTATCCAAGGTTATGCAGAAAGGAAGGGATGAAGCATATCAATTTGATTAATAATGTTTTGGATCTCCACAAGGGTGCTCACTTAGAAGAATTCACTTTCTCGTTTCCTTTTCATAAGCATTTTAAGCGTGTAATCAGTAAATGTATCAACTTTGTATCATCAAAGAAAAAGGTTGAAATCTTTCAACTAGACCTATCACTCGGTAAATACGAGCATAGGCGATATACCTTTCCATTTAAGTTCATCTCAAGTCATAGATCAAATTTATCGCCATTTGTTAGTCTCAAAGTTTTGGCTTTCAATAACGTTGATATTGACAATCGGGTGGTCAACTTTTTCATCTTCATTTGTCCCCTTCTTAAGAAACTATCCATTCATCAATCACAACTATTGACTCACCTGAAAATTGTTGGACCATCATGCTTCAACTTGAAAGATTTGGAACTATGTCATTGCATTAATTTAGATTTCATGAATTTTTACAATAACTAACGGATGAACGACGATTTTTAAAATGTAAAATTGCAGTTGAAGAGCATATATATAGAAATAAAAAAAATCATAAAATTAATATTTTGTGTTTAAATGGTAGATAAAAAAAATAGAGTTGAAGGGTTAATCTTTTATATATTTTTAAAAAAAATACTTTTTTTTTGTATTTCACTCTCTTAGAGAAAGTGTGATGCACACACTCTGCCACATTACTTAGAAGTGCCAAAATGAAACATAAAAATTGGAGTTAAAGGGTTAAAATGGAACAATGTTGAGTTGGAGTGCCAAAATGAAATTTAGGGACAAATTTAAGGGTCTCTATATGTGTTTGGCCTATAGATTATAAATCCCTTTTTTTTAACAATCACATGTATGTATGTATGGAATAAGAAATTGTGTTCGCAATTGGTATATGTAAATTAAACTCAATTGCAATTATGTTAGGAAAAGATGTTTTCCTTGGCTTCATACTAGTTATATTTTACTTACCCTTTGTTTTTCCTTTTCAGCTTGAGTGGGTTAAAACGACGATCTCAAAAAAAAAGTAGAGTTATACAGAAAAAGTATCTCCATCAACATCTCAAAGAAGTCAAATATAGTGGTTACCTTGGTGGTTTTGCTGACAGGGTACTTACAACTTACTATACTAGAAATAGTGTAGCTTTTGAAACATTAATTATTGATCCTTACGAATATGATGCTCAAGAAGCAAGAGTTCGGGCCGACGACAACTAGAAGGAAAAATTCTCAAACGAGTCAAGCTAGTGATCCTTTAGGGGGTTGTTGGGTTGCTGATTAGAGTCGTAAATATTAATAATATAGGAATTAGTTATGAAGAAATCAATATGTTATTTTATTCAGATATTAGTTATGTATAGGTCAATTATTTATGTATTAATTATTGGGATCATTATCCCTTACAGCCGTTTTAGCAATTTTTTTTACAACGAAAATGGCCTTTTATCTATTCCGGCACATTTGGAGATTAAAAAATATCTTTTTAAATTTTGAAGGCATCTATTATGTGTTCTTTCTTCTTCTTCCACGATCTATCCATTTTTTTCTTTAAAATTCGATGTATAGTAAACATGAATGATTTCAAGTGAATTGTATATCAAAAGACTCAAAACGTTGAGAGGATTTCAAATTTAAAATTTAAAACTATGTAGAAGTTATTTTGAATTGATCGAGATTGATTAGTTAGTGTACACTTCTTGTATAGACTGATTTGATTGCCAAATTGTCTCAGTGGTTGATGGAAGATTCTTAATCAGCATCATCGAAAGTGTAAGTATTCATAATACTAACTAAAACTAAAATGGAATACATGAAGATATTAAGGAAACAAGAGCAATTGCATTAGACTTTTAGAACAAATCTTTGAGGAGAAAATGAGCTCTCAAGTGAAACTAAATACTCTTACATTCGGAAGTCGTGTAGTTATACTTGTAGTAGAAAGCATCATGGTTACTCAAAACATGTATTACAGATAACAGAACAATATTAGAAGGGGATCTTTATGAACGGGTAACATAATTGATAAGTCTTAATGCTCCCAGATGTTTTGATGATCTCCTCAAGTGCAGGGACCTGGTCCTCTGCAAAGTAAGCTCGTCAAGGTCTATGTGCTATACAACTGGAAAATTGTTGCATCAGAAGTTGGTGAGGTCGTCAGTGTACCACACCAATCAGAATGGACAAGGTTGTTTGTCCAGCGGTTAATATTTCTTTATGATTGATATATTCAACATCACAAACAACAAATCACTCATTCATTCAAAGAGAGAATATTCAAGCTTCAACAAAATAGCAAGGGACCTCATAGACTGACGATTTGCTTCCTGAACCTACTGTTATTTTGATTGCTTGTATTTGTGCTTACATTGTAGGATTCGTTTCACTTGTGTTAGAAATGTTTCAAAACTTGGGTGAATCACTGTAAGAACTTAGTTGAGGGAAACTTTGTGTCTTACGATAAAAGTCTATATTAATCAGTGTGGGTTAGTATAGTGGACAATGCAGACATTGATTTGGCTCGTTGAGTAGTTGTTGTATTACTCAGATTAGAGAGTAGGAGGTTAATCTCTTGTGTGGTTGTAAACTGTGTTTTACTTTTGCTTGAGAAGATTAGTAAAAATAGTTTGAAAATCATGTGAGACATGTCGTGGTTTTACCCTTGAGCAATGGGGTTTCCACGTAAAGTTGTGTGTGCTATCTTTACTTTCAGTAGTTTCTTTTGTTTATCTTAACTATGTTAAGGACCTGGTCCTATCGTAGCGAGTGGACGCTTACATTCCAACAAGTGGTATCAGAGCATGACTTTTCAATTTGGGTAAAACCAAGAAAAGAAAAGATCCTGAAGGAATGGTTGCTTCACCGAGCCTGGAAGAAGGTCGGTCCACCACTAGACCACCACGTTTCAATGGGTAATTTTATGGATGGTGGAAGACACGCATGCATGACTACATCAATACTGAAGATACCGAGCCGTGGGATGCAATTCTTGACGGGCCATACATTCCCACTAAAGATGTAGTGGATGGAGAAACAAAGAAGCTACTAGTATGTGGGATAGGTCCAGATGAGTACAACAACATCTTTGCGTGCGAGACGGCTAAAGAAATATGGGACTATCTCAAAATAGCTCATGAAGGAACGACACAAGTAAATGAGTTTAAGGTAGATATGCTAACGACTCAATATGAGAATTTCAGTATGAAGGAAGGTGAAACCATTCACGAGATGCATACAAGGTTCACTTCCATTACCAACGAACTAAGATGTCTTGATAAGCCTATTCACCCAAGCAAACAAGTTCAAAAAATTCTCAGGGTGCTTCCCAAGTCATGGGAAAGCAAAGTGAATGTTATCACCGAAGCAAGAGATTTGAAGGTACTCACCATGGATGATTTAATTGGAAACCTTCAAGCCTACAAGTTGAACAGGCAACAGGGGTCAATCGTGAAGGAAGGAAAGAAGGAGAAATTGGTGGCTTTGAAGATGTCTCTGAATGATGGGTCAGAAGAGAAGGATGAGATGGCATACCTCACTATAAGGTTCCAGAAGATAATCAAGAAGCATAGAGGGTTCCAAAAGAAAGGGTCTACCAGCAGAGCAGCAAATGCAAATGATCTTTGCCACAAATGTGGGAAGCCTGGTCATTTCATGAGGGACTGTCAAAGCCAGAAGCAGGAAACACAGGATTTCAAACCTCGTAGAAGGGAGGTCCAGACCATGCCAAAAGAAAGGCTCATGCTGATCAAGTAGTGAGGAAAGCCTTTGCAGTATAGAGAAATGGCTCTAGTGAATCTAAGGAAGAAGAAGACAGTCATGAAGATGTCTCAATGATAGCCGTCAAAGATGATGAAATCGTGTTCAATTCCATTTCTCACTGATGGCAAAATCAGACGATAAGGAGAATCAGGATGAGGTAACCCTCTTTGATCTCAAAAGTGATCTAGATACTTTATTCATTAAAAGATTAAGAAAACTTGTTGCAATGCTAATTGACTCAGTAGATGAATTAACCACTGAGAATATGATGATAAGTGAAAAACTGAGTCTGTGTGAGGATGAAAACGCAGCCCTTAACTCTCAAATGTCTGAAATGAGTGTTAGGATAAGTATTATAAAAGCTGAGAGTATGCAACCCAACGAGGAACCTGGTACCTCTGAGGGTGGGAAACTAAAACTCAGTAGCTTTGAGGTCGAATTAGAAGAGAAGTTAAAGGCATCTGAGTTTAAATTAGTTGCTTCTCTTGAAAAGAATTCTCAACTAATGAAGGACCTTAGTAAGATCAAAGAAGAGCTGAACCATTCCCTGAAATGGACTGATTCGTCTAAGATTCTTTCAAACTTAGCTAATCAGAAGTTCAACAACAAAAAGGGATTAGGTTGTAGACAGATAGAACCTCCCTACAACCCTCACAGTAAACATGTCCCTAACAATCTTCTGTGTACCCATTATGGGAGAAATGGTCATCTGAAGAAAAACTGTGAGTCTCTAAAGAGTAAAATAAAGCCAGGAGAACTTTCTCAGGTCGAGAAAAAGAAATGTAGAAAAGAAAAAGGTACATGGTCCCAACTACCATTTTAGCAAGAATACTTTGACCTCATGGACATGAAGGTTTCTTATTAAACCTTTTGACAGTTTTTGGGACTCCATCTCAAATGGGTTCCTAAGTCTAATAAGTGATTCTTGTGCAGAAGAGAGGAAACAGTCAGTGCTGGTACATGGACAATGGATGCTCAAGGCATATGACTGGAGACACTCAATACTTCCTCTCTTTGGAAGCACACCAAGGCGGTGGTGTGTCGTTTGGTGATAGGAAAAAGGGTTTCATTCTCGGAATTGGGAAAATAAGAAGATCAGCAGAACATTCCATAGACAATGTTCATTATGTGAATGGTTTGAAATACAATCTGTTAAGTGTATCTCAAATCTGCGATAAGGGAAATTAAGTTAAATTCTTGTCTGATAGGTGCCTAGTTACTAATTGTGTAACTAACAAAGTTGTTATGTTTGCCAAAAGAGTCAAAAATATATATGTTGCAGATCTTGACTCAATAGAAGGGGACAGTCTCACATGTTTAAGCGCTCAGACTGATAATGCAAATCTATGGCATAGACGATTGGGACATGTGAACTCGTCCTTGTTGAACAAGCTTGTTGTAGGGGACCTGTTCCGCGGACTGCCTAAACTGAAGTTTTCTGACAACAAAGTCTGTGAGGCCTATGTAAGGGAGAAACAAACAAAATCATTTTTCAAGCCAAAGAAAGGTGTAAGCACTACTAAACCACTAGAACTTCTCCACATGGATCTATGTGGACCTGTCAGAATTCAAAACAGAGGAGGCAAGCAATACATTCTGGTAATTGTTGATGATTTCTCAAGGTTCACCTGGAACATGTTTTTGCAGACCAAGTACGAGACAACTGGATTATTGGTCACTTTTTCCAAATCTATTCAACTAAAGATTAACTGCAAAATTGCAAGCATCAGATCAGACCATGGTAAAAATTTGAAAATTCTCAAATTGAAGACTTTTGTGCTGAAAATGGAATTCATCACAACTTCTCTGCACCAAGAACTCCTCAGCAAAATGGGGTTGTGGAGAGAAAGAATAGGACCTTAGTGGATATTTCTAGAACAATGTTGAATGACTCAGGACTTGCAATGAACTTTTAGGCAGAAGCAGTCAACATAGCTTGCTATGTTACAAACATGTGTATTATCAGGTCAGTGATCAAGAAAACTCCGTATGAGTTGCTGAATGACAGGAAACCTTCAATTGCTCACCTGAAGCCCTTTGGTTTCAAATGTTTCATGTTGAACAATCGAAAGGATGATCTTGGCAAGTTTGATGCCAGGAGTGATGAAAGGGTTTGTTGGATATTCCTCTACCAGCAAGGCTTACAAAGTCTTCAATAAAAGAACTATGTATGTTGAAGAAAGTATGCATGTGATATTTGATGAATCTGATGAAAAAAACAAAGATAAACATACTGAAGACACTGAATTGGAGGAACTGATGATGGTTCAACAAGACAGGGTAATCCAAACTCCTGAAATAAACAGATTTCAAAGGAAGGAAAAGGTACAGAACTCACAGAGGAACCTGGTCCCTCCATTGTAGCTCAAGAAGGAGACCCTCAGAACAAAGACCCTGGAGAAGATTAATCGGATAATGATCTTGAAGAGGAAATAACTAGAAAGTCTGGATGGAAACATCAGTCTTCTCATCCTCTGGACAATCTTGTTTCTCCACTTGACTCTGGAATACAAATTAGATCCAAAACAAGAAATCTAGTTGCATATTCAACCTTCATATCCACCATTGAACCTAAGAACATCAAGGAGGCTTTAAAGGATATTGATTGGGTAACATCAATGCAAGAAGATTTTCATCAGTTTGAGAGAACCAAGGTGTGGCACTTGGTCCCTAGACCTCTCAATAGAACCATTATCGAGACTAGATAGGTTTTTAGAAACAAACTTGATGAACATAGAACCATCTCCAAAAACAAGTCAAGACTAGTGGAACAAGGATATAATCAAGAGGAAGGGATTGACTATGATGAGACTTTTGCACCTGTAGCCAGAATGGAAGCCATCAGAATTTTAATAGCCTTTGCTGCCTACATGGAGTTCAAACTGTTTCAAATGGACGTTAAAAGTGTCTTCCTAAATGGGTATCTGAAGGAGGAGGTGTATGTTAAGCAACCTCCAGGTTTTGAAGATGCTAATCTGCCAAATCATGTATTGAAGCTGGACAAAGCCCTGTATGGTCTAAAGCAAGCTCCAGAGCTTGGTATGAGCGCCTGTCAAAATTTCTTTTGGCAAACAGGTTCAAGAGAGGTAAAATTGATAATACCTTATTCTTAAAGTCCAGAAGTAAGGAGTTGTTGATTGTGCAGGTATATGTAAATGATATTATATTTGGAGCTACTTCAGATTCATTATGCAAAGAGTTTGCAACCTTGATGAGTAGTGAATTTGAAATGAGCATAATGGGGGAGCTTACATTCTTCTTGGGGCTGCAAATCAAATAGTCCCCTCAGGGTATATTAATATGCCAAGAGAAGTACATAAAAGAATTTCTCAAGAAGTTCAGCATGCTTGAGGCAAAAGTTCTTGACACCCCCATGAGCACAAGTGTCAAACTTGATATGGATGAAGAAGGGATTGATGTGAATCAGATCATGTACAGGGGAATCATTGGGTCAGTCCTATATCTCACTGCTAGCAGGCCAGATATAGTCTTCAGTGTAGGGATGTATGCCAGATTCCAAGCAGCTCCAAAGGAATCACACTTGAAGGCAGCCAAGAGAATACTGAGATACTTAAAAGGAACATAGGACCTGGTCCTCTTCTATCCCTTCGACGACTCTTTTGATTTAATTGGATATGTCTACGGCAGAAGTAGAATATGTGGATGTTGCATCATGTTGTGCTCAACTTTTGTGGATCAAGCAACAACTCAAAGACTTTGGTATTCTCACAAACACTATTCCTCTAATATGCGACAATACAAGTGCAATGAACATGGACAAAAATCATGTTCAGCATAAGAAGACCAAACATATAGATGCGAGACACCACTTTTTTAGGGACAATGTTGAGAAGAGCAATGTGGTGATGAGGTACTGCAAAATTGAAGATCAAGTGGCTGATATTTTCACCAAGGTGTTGAGAAAAGAAAATTTCATCAAGAACAAACTAAATCTGGGGATGCACAAGATCACCTGATTCCATGACAAGCTTACATGAAACCTCTATTTTGACTATGTTAGGAAGGGCAGGTATCTATGCAGGTTGTATTGCTTATCGTTTGTGAATTGACATCTGGTACCTTACTGCAGGTACACACTCATGGCATGTTAGCTGAAGGGAAGATCTAACCATACAAGCAAGGCTATCTATAGAGAGAGACCGTCCTCCAAAGGTTAGTATCACTTTATGCTACACAGTTTTTTGTCAACGGTCACTGCCACGTGTCTTCTCCCCCTTTATTGTGTCAGTTTCAGACGTCATTTCACTTTAAAGCCAAGAGTCTCTACTGTTCAGGGACCCGATACCCTATTAAATACAACCTCTTAAGTGAATCCAAATATCCTAAATTCTTTCTATACTCCGTTTGAATTCTCTCTTAGTTCTTCAAATCTTCTCTCATCTCTCAAACAAAATGACTAACTCCTCTTCTTCTTTGAAACTCCCTGTCTCCCAAGAAATTGAAACTCTAAGTTCATTCAATTTCTCAATTTCTCCCCAAGAAGAATCTCCATCCACACCAGTCTGTGGGGTTGGTGAGATTGATGAATCTGTCACACCTCATACTGAAGTGGTGGCGTCTCCTGCGCTCAACTATGGGGAACTCTTGCCATGTTCTCCAACTTTAGTTCTATTCGATGAGAAATCCCAAAATTTTGAGGCCCAATCAGTTGTGAAGCCCAATCTTGAGACACCCATTAAAGGTTTTGAAGTTGTGTCTATGGTAGTATCATCTACCAAGTCTGAGCGGTTGTTTGAAGGAAATTTGCCTGAGGGCAAGGGTATAGAGTCCAATATCTTAGCAGCGGCGGAGGAATTGGTAATAGTTCAAAGTTTTGCCTCTATCAGATAAGACATTCAACCAACTCTGTTGGAACAAGAGTTGAGATAGCCGAAACAGGTCCCTCATAGTGCTCAACTTGTGTTCGACCAAACTTCTAAATCTATTGATGTTGATAGTGAGGAAGAGGAGGAAGAAGATACTCCCTTGGTTTGGCAGAGAAAAGGGGTTCGAGGGGATAATGTTGTGAATCTGACAGTTTCAGATCTAGAAGCAATTGTTGTTGTGCGTGAGACTAAACTTGACGATGAGCCTACTGAGTCTGAAAGGAAAAGAAAAAGAAAAGGAAAGGGAAAAATGGTGGATTCTCATACCAAAGGAGGAAGAAAAAGGAGATATGTGACCAGAGGTAAGACTCAGAAATTAATGGGAGAAGCCTTGGCGGCAAACAAAGCACAAACAGAAAGAAATCGAAGACAAAGAAGGGAAGGCCAGGTGCCTGCTATGGAACCTACCTCAACACCTCTCCATGTAGGGGTCAAGTAAGATGGAGTCTAACGATATTGTCAAAGTTGTGGCTAGACGAAAAAAGGAGGCAGAAGTTGAACGCGTCAAAGCTAAATGGGGGTTCTAAGTCAGCAAAGAAATCACCAGTGAAGAAGGATAAGGTGAATAAAAGGGCTCCTGTGAAACCAAAACCCGTAAAGGGGCCAGGTCCTCCTATTCAGAGGCCAGTGGAGGAAAATTTGCTGACAAGGGAAGAGCGCATTGTAGAAATGGAGAAACAAAAGGTGTTGAATGAGAGAGTATTCGATCCAGAAATTCTCACAAAATTTGGTATGTCTACTCGTTTTGATTTTGTATCTTTATAAAGCTGGGAACACTTGTTTGAAGCTCCAGCACCATACTTGCACGAACCAGAGGTGCGTGAATTCTATACAAGATGGAGCATCTAAGTGATGGAGGAATTAAGACAACTGTTAGAGGGGTCAAAATCTCTCTGAATGTAGAAATCTTGGGCATCATTCTGAGTGTACCTGTGGAATGGATTCGGTCCATTGAAGGCTGCAAACCCTCTAATGAGTTTGTCCAACAGGCTACCAAGCATGGGGATATCAAACGCGTAGGCCTGCCTAAGAAATTCCTCAGAGGAGAGTATCAATTGATGTTTGAGTTCATCAACAAGGTCTTGGTACCAAGGACTGAGAAGAGAACTGTAGCATCTGCTACTGATCTGTTCCTCATGAAAAAATTGGATGAACTTGAGGCCATCAATCTTCTCGCAATAATGCTCGAACATATGCACAGGGTGATGACTTGGAAGACTGCCAAACACAGTATACCTTATGGATATTTGTTGAACTATGTGTTCAAACACTTTGAAGTACCTCTTGGAAGAGGAGTATCGGGTACTGTCAAACAGACGTTCTCCGCTGTAACTCTCTTGGAATGTGAATGTGTTGAGGGTAAGGCAAATGGTAGGTCCCATGTGTCCGATCTTCTTGAGCAGCAAGCATCTTTACAATGGAAATTGACTGATCTTACAATAACCCTAAATGCCAAGGAAAGAGAGATTGCACAGCTTAAAGCTCAGATGCAGCAAGCCATTTCCAAGGGACCTAGTACCAATTCAATGGATAAAGAGGAAGTAGAAAGGTTGAGAGCTGAGAACACGCAACTGCTGAAGACAAATGCCTCACTTAGTGAGGAGGTCCAAGCTCTTAACAAGCAAATCATTCAAACTCACATCGATGCTAATGAGCGCATGACCTTGCTGTTGAAATCCTTCACTCCCCTTCCTCCTCCGTCCTAAATGTGTCCTGTGTCCCTGTCCAACAGTATATCTATCTTACTCTAGTGGCAAAGTGTATTATTTTGGCTGACTTCAGTGGTCAGCTAAGTGATCTAATAATATTGTCTCTTTTGCCTTGTTTTGTATGCTTTGATCTTCTCTATTTTCTGCTTACTTGTGCATGTACTATGTGGCCCATGGCCCTAAATTCCTAATGTTTTGCATGCAGCTTGCATATGTTTACTGCTACTCCTTTTCAATGATGTCAAAAGGGGGAATTGATTAGTAACTGTTGTGAAATTAAAGTTTAGAGTTTAGTGAAACAGGGGAATATTATTGATAGGGGTAACTAATGCATTTTGAATGAATGTTAAACTGAAATAGGGAGAATACTATTGATAGGGTGAACTAATGCATTTTGAATGAATTTGAACTCATGTGAGGCTACCGAAAATTGTTTGTCGTGAAGTTGTTTGTCATCATCAAAAAGGGGGAAAATGATAAGTCTTAATGCTCCCAGATGTTTTGATGATCTCCTCACATATGCAGGACCCAGTCCTCTGCAGAGTACGCTCGTCAAGGTCTATGTGATATACAACTGGAAAGATATTGCGTCAGAAGTTGGTGAGCTCGTCAGTACACCACACCAATCAGAATGGTCGAGGTTGTTTGTTCAACGGTTAATATTTCTTTATGATTGATATATTCAACATCACAAACAACAAATCACTCATTCAGAGAATATTCAAGCTTCAACAAAATAGCAAGGGACCTCATAGACTGACTATTTTCTTCTTGAACTTGCTGTTATTTTGATTGCTTGTACTTGTGCTTACATTGTAGGATTCGTTTCACTTGTGTTAGAAACGTTTCAAAATTTGGGTGAATCATTGTAAGAACTTAGTTGAGGGCAACTTTGTGTCTTATGATAAAAGTCTATATTAATCAGTGTATGTTAGTATAGTGGGCAATGCAAGCATTGCTTTGGCTCATTGAGTAGTTGTTGTATTACTCAGATTAGAGATTAGGAGGTTAATCTCTTGTGTGGTTGTAAATTGTATTTTACTTTTGCTTGATAAGATTAGTAAAAACAGTTTGAAAATCCTGTGAGACGGGTCGTGGTTTTACTCCCTTGAGCAAGGAGGTTTTCACGTAAAGTTGTGTGTGTTATCTTTACTTTCAGTAATTTCATTTGTTTATCTTAACTGTGTTAAGGAACTAGTCCTATCGTAGCGAGTGGACACATACATTCCAACAATAATTCATCTACTTAATATATATGTTGGCTAATTAAAATTTTAGAGCCAAAAGTAACTGGGATACATACAGGGCTTGAATTCCTATAACATGTCTAAGTTAAATATCAGTGATGTCAGCAAACAAGACATCAAAAAACAGACTGAAAATAGGCCTTAAAGATATACTATTAATGTAGAAATATGACAAATAAGTGCATAAAAGTTTACACAATATATTCACTGAAATAAAATATCCCAAATAATAACTAATAAATTGTTTGGATCTTAGATGCAGCTTGTTAAATTATCCGTCATTGTGGTTCGTAGGCTAGCGATAGAGTTGAAATCAATCATTGTAATTTGTAAGTCATGATATGATGTGAAATTACAAAACTGTTGTTTTAACAATTTGCAAAAAGATAGATTAAATTTCCTAAAATTTTATAGATCGAACCCTCAACGTATTGAAGTATAACTCCCTGAAAAATGAAAAATTAAGAAGATTAAAAGTATGACCATGAAATATGGGCAAATAGTCCTCAAGCATCACTGTTTTTCAACAAAGCGCAAAGATCACATGTGGGAGGTCACAAAGGATCAGTAGTCTTCTTAAGTGTAGAAAATCAGATATCATCCAAACAAAAAAATAAACATGCCTATGTAAAACTATATATTATATTAGCTAGTAATGCAAAGGAAAAATTAAATCATTCAACAACTAACAATCAACTTTTTACTCAAATTTCCAACAAAAAAAATAAACATTAAAAAGGCATATACAAAAGATTTATAAAGTACTTTGATGGTACCTCTCTTCTTTTTCATTTTCTAACTGTCTTCTCACTGGTAAAATAAATGAAGTGACACTTGGGAAAGCAATGAACTTTCAATACAAAATTTTGAAAGTTATAGGGCCAAAATTTGAGTGAATGAGGGGAATGGGTTGGGTTTTTAAAGAGTAAAAAAAGTTATAAGGGTAGTTATAGGGCCAAAATGATGTAGTTCAAAGGTTAGTTCTATTGGAAAAGACCAAAATACCCTTAGTTAAAAAAAATTGGAAGACCCTACGACTTCGACCTACGGTTCGTAGGACTTCCTACGGAGTGTACTGGTAAATCATATACCCATCTACTGAAACCCAAAACCCATCCAACTTTCCACGAATCGTCATCTGCTCTACGGTTCATAGACCTCTTTTGTAGAGTCCAAATTAAGGTTCAAAATTTCACTAAGTCTAGATTACTTCTACAGATTCCTCATACGATCCATAGACATTATCACAATTCGTCAAAATCCTTTCGTAGACTTGATGCCTCAAACCAATTCTCTGAATCACTTTTACGGGCACTTCCTATGGCTCGTATACCCTCCTACGATTCGTTATGTTTATTTGTAGGTAAACTTAATGGTACTTGAAAATTTCAAAACTCAAACAAGGTCCTATGACTTCCTTCCTACGGCATGTAGAACTTCCTAAGGTCCATAGGTAGATTTCTTAGACCACTGCATCAGTACCAAAAACTAAACTTTCTTTTTCTAACTTAACTTCTAATTTTCAAGGTGTTACAAATTATTTGACAAGTGACATGATTTCACTCACCAATATATCAATCTCCCATCAAACAAAAAAAAATTCAAGCCTTACTTAAGCTGGTAATTTAGTAATTGTAAATCAAAGTGTGACACATATGAGAGTCTAAATTTTGAGGGTATATGCACATGACATAAGTATTTACCTAACAATATACGTATAATAAAAATGTAATTACGATAATTCTTAATGGGTTAACGGTTTATCCAATAAAAAAATTGAGTAATCTGCCTCCGCACTTATAACGTTAACTAATTTTTTTTAATCAATTCACCAACCATTAATCCGATAATCCAATACTAATAAGCCAATAAACCAATTTTGCGGTTGGCTTATCAATTACGGTTTGATTTTGAACAACCCTAGCTATATAGGAACAATTTAATTAATGTTTTCTTCATTTTATTAAGATGAACAACTAATATGAGAAGGAAAAATCCTTTTGGCCAGAAAAATTTGCCAGAATGATAAAAATAGCATATTCACACTATAAACTAGTTTCTTTTGGACATTTTAACCCTTTTAACTTTAATACTCTTTAATTAAAAATGGAAAAAAGAATGTGGAACGATTGTGAATACGAATGTGGAACGAGAAGCTCCTCAAGTTTCGGTCTGTTGACACCCATTTTTAACCCTCTACAATATAAACTAATCACCGAGCTTCTTTAATTGAATACAATTTGAAATAATTGATTTTATAAATTCACAATGTTTTCAAGTCATCTCAAAAGAGAAAGCTAGATTTTATATTATCAGTTGTAGTCCGAAAAAGTCTTAGGATCCACCCTTTATGATGTTTTTATGCTTTCAATTCCCCTCGTGATGGTTTTAAAAAAAAAAGGCAAAATGGCTCATGGTCATAGCCAAAGTTTGTATTTCCTTAATTCCCACGAAAGCCTCCTCTATTGCGAAATTTTATTTCATTTGCTTTAATTCTGCTATCTAACGGTTTTTATCTTTTGTTTCAGTAAAAATAATTTTAAACCTGTCAATATCATGTCATTTCACAAGTTGAATGAACAAAATGAGATAGATGACGATGAGTTTGAAGAGTATGATGAGGAGATCATGATATTCAAACACCTTGCCAAACAATTGAAATAGTTCGAGAATCAGGATAGCCGAATCTAGATGAGATAGAAACTGTGAATCTGGAAGAGTTTCGAACCAAGGACGTTCATTGAAGTTATGCATGACATGACATTCCCTTTGTCAAATTGATTTTTGAAAATTCTTTTTGCTTAAAAGATTTTAGTATATCAAACATTTTGTATAAAATATAATCCCGTCTTATATATTCTATTGAGAAGCGAGAGATTCTAAGAAGGTGTTTAATTAATAACTAGATCTAGAAACATGGGCTGCACATTTATCCCAAAATACTTCATAAAAATTTTGTATTGCAAAATTCATCATTGTTTCGATAGGAACTACATATATCTTCCTAATAAAAAGAATATACCTTTAACTATAAAATTGACTAAAAGTGCATAAAGTAAAAATAACTATCACACAAATTCAATATTCAAATGAGGATACTAAAATACAACATGCTAGGCTAATATATACAAAACAACAAACCATGGTAAATTCTCAATAATAATAACAACACAATAATAGAAAGTTGTACAATAACAACAAACAAGAAACATAAATGTTAAACTAAACAAATAAAAAGAGACAGGAGAAGAGAGCATAGAGATTTTTTTTATTTTTTTTTTTGCAATTGGTTTAAGTTTGTACATTATTGTGTCAAATATCACTATTTATAGGATATCATTGAGGAACACAATGAGTTGTCATAAATATGATATTAATCCATTTGAGATTATCGATGAGAGATGAGAGTAAAAAACATAATGAATATAATTAGTGAGAGTTACATACATTTACATAATGAAGAGTTTGTGGTAATTTATGTATACTAATATGATGATTTACTATTTACTATTTAATATTTAATTTATTAAACAATTTATAACATTTAAATGTAATGTGGAAATAAAACTGTAATCTAAGGATAAAATATGTAAAAGAATTCAAATATATTAAATGTGTAATGAAAAATCATTATGACTAATTATTAAAAAATTCATAGTAACTATGATTATGAAAAATCATCACTATTACTACGTGGAAGATGTAAAGATAGTTGGTTTTTTTCTTGCTAATAATAACTTGCAATTTAATAATGAGAATTGAATCGTAAGTCTAGCTGGAAATAGGAGTATTAATTACCATAATATGAAAAGTCAAAATTCATTGAATCCCAAAACAAAATTAAATGAAAAAAATAATATTTTAAATAATTTCAAGAAAATAAACTAATAGTTAAAGGGTTTCATTGAATCCCAAAATAAATATTAAATGAAATTTTTTTTAAAAAATAATTTCAAGAAAAAAAATTAATAGTTAAAGGGTATTTTCGTAATTCAATTTTTGACTTAGGTTTTTCCCACTTTTAGTATAATATGATATATGATATGATATGATTATAATTAGGGTAATTTAAGTTTTAGCTGAATTTGGTAATTAAACTAAATTCGGCTAAATGTAATAGCTACAATTGTAATTGTAATTGATTTGTCCATTGGATGAATTCTGAGCCCAATGTTTAGGCTACTCCAATTCATACATACGGCGAACAGGAATACAAAGTACAAACACAGCCCAATACATACAACAATACGCACAATTTTTTTTCACATAGATAATATTGAAGATTATGAGGGGAATGAAGTAAAAAAAAATTATATTAGAAAGTTATATACTTTTTAACAGAAGTTTAGAATTTCGAGTTAAAATGCTTAAATCTCCGTACCATTAATTTATTTTTTTTACAATAATATCTAAGGTAATATATCTCAAATATATGGCTAACATTTTTGTTAAATTCTTACTATTATAAATAATATCATTACTATATAAAGATAAATGCATGTCTTTAAAAATACTAGTATAAAAATCCCACAAAAATTGGATCGCTTAACTCAAACCACCATTTTTCTTTTTCCTTTTTGAAAAGGGACATATTTAAGGCTTACTCGTTGAACTCTTTATAAAAAATATTATATATTAATTATAATGCATAATCCACTAATTATCCATCTTAAACTTTTTTTATGATCCTATGTTTGAAATGAACTCAAAACATATAACATTATAGTTAATGTATTTTTTGTTTGAAATTAACTCAAAAAGTATTACATTATAATTAATATATCTCCTGTTCAAAATTAACTCAAAAGATATTACATTATGGTTAATGTACATGGTGCGTTCAAGATACATCCTGAAGTTTTTTTAGTTTTTTGGATAGTTACAACAACATACAGGTGAATTTTTATCATCTTACTTGATTAATTTGATGTTAATTAGTCTCTTGTTTAACAATTCATTGTGAGTTCCATGTTGTGAATTCGTTGTTGTGTGGGTTAGTTTGGTGGTTGTGTTAAATGGTGGAGATATAAACTGCTTAGTGAGGTAAATGCTATATAACGAAGAGGATTGCTTTAAATGCTATATCTAATCCAGTCTTTGTTTCTTTTCCATGTTTCTACTCCTGTTTTCTGATAGTCACAACAACATACAGTTTCAAATAGCTTCTTCTTAGTCACTGCAGGTGAATTTTTATCATCTTACTTAAAATCCATTGAGTTCATTAATTTGATGTTAATTAGTCCGTTTCCTCATTGGTTTAACAATTCATTGTATGATGTTGTGAATTCCTTGTTGTGTGGGTTAGTTTGGTAGTTGTGTTAAATTGTGGAGATATAAACTGCTTAGTGAGGTAAATGGAAGAGGATTGCTTTTCTAGTACAAATCTCAAGTTGATTGTTTCTTTCCTTGTTACATTTTCAACTTATCCTCTGTCTCTGCTCTGGTCTGCATGTATATCTAATCCAGTCTTTGTTTTTATACCCTGTTTCTACTCCCTTTGACCTTCTTTTTGAACCGTTTACTGTCTTTTCTCTTTTCAGTCATGGGATCACTTACTCAGCTTGCAAACCTAGTTCAGGAATTTACTGTGTTGAAACGCAAATGTGACGAGGAGGCTAAGAAGGAATTGTTGGAGCTTACCCAAATTCTCGGTACATTTGATTACCATATCGTCTATACTGTTGATGATATGGTCTATTTGGTCAAGATTTCTGCTAACACTGATTTGGTCAAATCAGTGTTCTTTTTCACCGATGATGAAGACGTGAAGAAATTGGCCATCAACAATGGCTTTCAAGTTCAAGATTCCTCCCCTTCCTCCTTTAACCGTAGTATTCTATCAATTCTTTAGAACTTAAGAAAAAACAAAAAGCATAGTCTGCATAGTCTTATGATAGATTGGAAGGTAGATTGGAAGGTCATAGATTGGAAGTTGATAGATTGGAAGTTGTTGCAATATATTCTGGTTTTGAAGGTTTTAAATGAATATATCCCTGTTTTGAATCAAAATTTGTGTTGAAACTTATTGGAAATCTCCAGAATATTACCCACAGCAATGTTGATGTTTGTGGAATGATCACTGGTTTTCAGTTTTTACAGGTAACCCCTTTGCCTTTCTATAGTGCACAAACCATTACTATAGAGGCACACATAACCAGTCTTATGAAAATATTACGAGAGAGGAATGATAGATAAGTTTATTCGGTGTTGCTGCATTAGTTCTATTATGGAGTACCACTTCTCGGTACTGCTACATACTAGCTACTAATTGATAATTTAGCTCTCATTTTAGTTCAATTATTGAAAACTATTACTTGCTTTTCTATTACCATTTCCAATTAAAGGAGAAGTTTAAACATTTTAGGTTCCAGTTGATGTTGTTCATCTAGAAGGATGAGATGATTGACATCATTAGTGTAACCATAGGTAAAGGTTATGAAGGTGTAGTAACTCGTTGAGGTGTAACACGTCTTCCTCGCAAAACCCATAGGGGTCTAAGTAAGTGTACTTGTATCAATGTCTGGCAGCCTGCTAGAGTTTCATTCGCAGTGGCTTGTACTTGTCAAAGGTAGTTTGAGTCATGAATTTGAAGATAATAGTACTCTACAATTATTTGCTTTGTGAATGAGTTTTTTTTTTGGTTGATTCTTAATGTTTGTGTCTCATTTATGTTACCAGTGGAAACATTTTGGAAATGGATTTTGAGCCATTTACTACTGTAACTCCTCCAAAGTCTCTTTCTCACTCCATTGGTAATGGTTTGGAGTTTCTTACTCGCCACATTGCTTTGACAATGTTCCATGACAAGGAGATGAAAAATGTAGGCTATTGCTTTTGGTCAAGCTGTATGATTATTATGTGTTCTTCTAACTACGTCAATTTTAACGGTCAAAGAAAGCATCCAAAACTTGAAAAGTTTCCAACTTGTCCTGAAAAAAGCAGAGGAATATCTGTTCACCCTGAATCCATTTACTCCGTACTCCAATTTTGAATCCAAGGTTGAAAAGATTGGCTTGGAAAGAGTGTGGGGAAACACTGTTGAATGCCTGCACTCAAGAGGGCTAATGAATTAAGGGTGACAAAAGAGTTTCAAAATGAAGTAAAGTTTTAAGTATTGAGTAGAGGTGACAATTTTAAGATTAGTGCTAATGACACTAATTTTAAAACCCTCAAGTTTTATTATTTACATAAAAGCTCTATTTTTCCCCATTCCACACCCTCCCTTCTCTCCACCCTTCTGCTGCTGCCATCCCTCCCCCCCGCTTTCTGTCATCGTAACTGTCGCCGTCACCACTTCCTCCTCTACCACAACCATCAGTTCTTCCTCCATTGCCACCACTCTCTTGTTCTTCCTCTTTTACCACCATTGTTGCCACCTCCTTCTTCTCTACCTCTGCCTCCACAACAACCATCACCTCCACCTTTGTTGTTATCACCAACATCTCATTTGCCACTCTACCACCCTCTCTTTTACCTTACTTGCTACAATAATTATTGTAGCAATTGCTGAAAAAACTTCAATAGTTATTGCGACAACTTCAGCTGTTGCTTGATTTTCTACAAAAAAATATCAATGACTTCAACTTCAAAAATTTTAAAATTAAAGCAAATTAGTTTGTGAAATAGGACCAACAAGAGAAAAAGAAAAAACGTGATAAAAAATAACGAACGAGAACAACATGATAGCAACAACAAAGAAGAACAAGTAAATGGAAGAAGAGAAACAAAAATGAAGAAGAAGAAGAAAAGGGAAGAAGAAATCTAGAAAGAGAAAGAAAGAAGGAAAGAGAGGGAGAAAGAAATCTTGAAAGAGATTTTAAATTTTGAAATTTAAGAAGAGAGGGAAAACTTTTCAAACATTTTGAAATTATAAATTGGGTTTATTTTGAATATTTTTAAAAGTTTAGAAATTTTAAATATTATATTTTAGACCCCAATTATCTTAATCACTAATTAAAAAAAAGTTTGACTTGATCAATTCTTTTTTGTCACCAATTTTAATTTCAACACTATTTTGTTGCCTCCTCCTCAATTTACTCAAGAAACCATCAGTCATCTGTTGAAGCCTCCTAATGCATCTTCTTTGGAGAACTTCCTCGGAAGAATCCCATTGGTTTTGCAAGTTTGGACATGATCGCTTCCAGACCACCCAAAGAGCATAAGTTTTAAACAATTTATTATTGCTCTTACTGTTTATTTTCGTCTGGGTATTTCCGATGACAATTTAATGCTTTCTGTTGTCTTGAGGATTCTAGTTGAGTACATTCGTAATTCAATAATTTTGTTGTTGTGATTCTAGTTGACAATCAGCTTCAATAAAAACAATGCTCGGCTTCTCGACTATTGCTGTTTTTTTTTTTTTTTTGTCTATTGGTACGTTCTCGCCTTCTTAAAATACATTCATATGGAGAAAAGTTTATGGTCCATCAAATTAAAATAGTGACCAGATCTTTGGTCTTTATAGGTTTTTTAGGACCAATTGCAAGTAGTTTCTAAAGAGTTAATAAAGATAAAAAAAATATAGTTCCTAAAAGTCTTTTAAGTCTTTTAGGGACCAAAAGATTATCAGCTGCCTACTAACCTTTAACGACTGGCTATAATATTCCGTCCATAATGACCTTTAACGACGAAGCCTATAGGGATGGGTGGCGACCAGATTTTACAAGTCGCTATTGACCTTTAGGAACCAAAATTACACCTTTTGGGACCATTTTTCTTATAGTGTTATTAATCTCTCAAAATATTATTCTATGTTAATTAATTCACTCACAACTTTCACTGTTAGTTACCTTAGCTCATTCTAATTAATTAAATTGAAGAGTAATAATCTATGCACATAACAGATTCTTTCAAATTATATTTGAAAAATAACATCAATTATATTGGGCTCGTGCTTAGCACCGACCTTGGTCGATCTAGTTTTTGTAAATATCACAAGTTGGGTTGTGAGCCCAACTATTTTGACATACGAAATTACAAATAATAAAAGAAAAAATTAACTAAATACACAACTTATTTTATGATATTTTCTAAAATTTCTTACCATTTGAAAAAATTATGAAAAATTATACTCTCCTATTCTTGGATACATCACTTTATGCGATGTATTGGGACGTTGATTGACAAATAGGGACGTTGAGTGATGTATCCGAAACCAAAACGTGATGTATAGGGACGTTGGACGATGTATCCGTGATGGGGACGTTTTGAGATGTATCCGGATTCCACCAAATTTAAGGAATTTTTGTAATTTTTTTAAAATAGGTTTATGATGTACTTAACTCTTAACACTATGGAATTTGTGTAAAATCCAAAACATATGAAATTATGAAACTACAAATAATATAAAACCAATACTAATGTATATAAGGGGTCGTTTGGTAGAATGTATAAAAATAATACTTAATAAAATGTATAAGTAATGGTTTTTTTTTTTTGTAATGCTTTTATAGTTATACTTGGATTACTTATTCATAGATTATTTTTTGTATTGTTTGGTGTATTAAAAATTGCATGCATTGCATAAAATTATTTGTTTACAAAAATATTCTCCACAATTATAGTGGAAAAGATTAGGGTTTTGAGGGGTAATTGGGTCCTTAACGATGTTAATACTTGCATTTAGGAGTGTCAAATGGGCGGATTGGATTGAAATTGGAGATATTAAAATGGATTGAAATAAAAACAGGTTATATCATGACCCTTGCAAGTTTAATTTGGGCTCAAATAAGTTGGACTCAAATGGGCTAAAAATTGGGTTGGGTCATGATTCATCCAATTTAATCCGTTTAATATCAATAATCCTAACTTTAACATATTGATATTTAACTTTTATAACACATTTTGATTTTCAACTCAAGAAAATAATAATAAAAAGTTACAAATGGGTATTTTAGGATAAAATAATAAACGAATCCTCAACATATATATATATATATTACTTAAAGATTAAAAACTATTATATTTAACATTTCTATTTTTTTTTCTTACATACGACAATTGGGTATTAGTTTGAGTTTTAAATATAAAAATTAAAATTAAGTCTTACATTATTACTAGACAAGTAAGTAATTCTCTTTCTACGAATATTTGAATGAGCATTTTACTTTGTCTTTTATCATGACCCCAAGTTCATGAATGACGTTTTGATAAGTGGGTTCATTCAAATTCTTTAAGATTTCATCCTCCAAACAATTTTTGCAGTGTTGAAAACAATTTGTTTTTGTCTCTTGCTGAACATTTGTCGTTCAAGCCGAAATTGCAAAATTGATAGCATCCAAAATATTAATCGTTCCTCGATCAGTTTCATGTCCCACTTCATAGTCTTCAAATATCCTATCATAAAATTTGTTCCGATAATACATCTTGAAAATTCTTATTATCTCAAAATCACAAGGTTGAATATCTCAAAACACTCTATAAATTAATAATTATTAATTTATCGATTAAATAATACCTCTATAAAATAATAATATTTCACGATCATAACTATATTAATTTGGTGAGATTTTACTGTACTTTATAATCTTAGCTTGGAATCTATAGATAGTTTACCCAATCAATTCTTGAGAAAATAATACTATTTTTATCAAATTCATCAACAAACTTTGAATGATACATAACATAGGATCTTACAACAATATTAGATAGAAGAAAAACATTTTCTTGTATGTTAGCCATTTTATGAATACTAGATGTGCTTTGAATGTGTATTACACGTTAAACAATTTAGATTTCATATGAACATGTGAAGTGAACAACTACATATTATTTTTTAGAACTAATTTTTGTATATTAATTTTTTATTTTATAAGTTATAATATAATAGATGGTGTTCTTGTTGTCGGCTCTCATATTTGACTTCTCGATTGACTATTTTCATAAATCAAAGATAGTTATCTGACTGTCCATAGTTAACTGAGAGAAGTTTCCTTTTATTATCGGAAAAACTAAAAAATAAAATTAAACAATATACTCTATCTGTGAAATCATATATATGATCATATGTTTTTCTTACACCCAAAAAAGATATAGTTCATATACTTATAAACGATTTTCAATTTATTCAACCAAGAATGATTCATCTAAAGAAAACTAACAACAACATGTTGTCACAATTATAGGGGTGGTATAATAATATGAAAAATTATTAGTCAAAAGTTAATGTAAGAAAAGATGAAAGATAGAAATAATCAATGTAATAACTATGAGAATTCATAATGTTATAACTAATGAATGTTAAAGAGTGTGAATAACTTTTACAATAATTAGTAATAACTATGAGAATTTATAATGTTAGAACTAAATTATTATTGTGAAATAGTTGTATTTTGAATGAATTTTATACGTACATAAATAAATAGACTTTTAATTAATGTTACTATAGTTTTTATAGTTATCAGATTTTAATTTAGTGTAGGGACAAAATGAAAATGTTTATTCCATATTACTGAATATAAAATTTATTTTGTATGTGATAAATTTTAAGCGATTCATATATAGTCACATTTTCACATTTGTTGTGAGTTTTTTTTTTAAAAAAAAGAACCCGGAACAATTTAAAATAAGATATTTTGAAGTTAGAAGATTTTGTTAAATTGATAATACATTCGTGACATATATAATACTTTAATTTAAAGTATGGTGTTATTACAAGTCATATGAACTTTTCTTCGTCTAAAATACTGAAATATTAAGAAATAGTAAATAAGTAAAACAAAAGGGTAATGTTTATATTGTAATAACTATTTTGAAAAAAAACTTGCTAACATTCTAAACCACACAAGTACCATTGATAAATAAATTCATTCTTTTATCTTGAGCGTAAAAAACAAAAACAAATTGTGACAATTCTCTACCTCTTGAGAGGTTAAATAATTATGGAAAAAGATATTCAGAAGCATATATTTACAGTACAAGAGAAATTGTTAAAAAAATAAATAAATTTAGACTACATCATGTTAAATTCATATATTGGAACAATACATACTATTGTATATATTAAGCAAAAAAATAATTATTATATCATCAAAATTATTTTGAAGTACTCGAGGTTATGAAATGTACCCTCTTAGGATAGAACGATTTACTTCATCAGAATAGTGGTACCTCATATTCATCTAAACTTCGAACTCACTCAGCAACACTAAATCACACGAAATTTTTTAAAATGCAAGAAGAGGAAGAGTAGAAGATTAAAAAATATTGTGGTTGAAAAATGAGAGGAAGCCCCTCTATTTATAATCAACAAAGGCTAGTATGAAAAAGTGTTTCTTGTGTCTTATCTAAAAAATCATGACCTTTCTGAGAAGTCACAACCCTTTGAAAAAATCAAAACTTATTGAAAAAGTAACAACTCCTTGAAAAAGTCACAACCCTTCGAAAAAAGTCACAACTTATCAGAAAAATCACAACTCATCGAAAAAGTGACAACCTAGATTAGAGATATTATAGTAATTTAACATTCAAGTTAGGAGTTCATACTTTTAAGGTAATATAGATATAGATGGTTGAAATAAAATTTAATATTTTCAAATAAATAATATATATTCGAGCATAATGTATAATGTTGTTCTCTTCAATATTATCCACGCCACACGCAGGTACGTGGACATACAAGGAAAGATCATTTAAGAAAGACTATATGTTAGTTTGGGTAGGAAGTAGTGTTTATGAAATCGTTACAAATTTGAAACCTTGTCATATAGTGAGAAAATTTGGATAGCTGGAGAATTTTCTTTTCTATTATAGTAAGTAATATTTTATAACACAATAGAAACTGATAACCTACAGTTAGCTTCTAGCTGAGTGAAACTTCAAAAAGTTGATTTGCAGGACAAATGGTTCTGCAGAGAATTAAACATGAAGAGAAGCAACTTCTTGAGACAAACCATCAACTTCTTCGTTTTGTTCTTCGATTGGCTCTTCCTATAAAAACATTATCAATAAGAAAAAGTACTGAAAGATGAGTGAAGGAATGTTAAAATTTGCAACAACTGGCATTCATATTGGTTTTTAAAACAAGATACTCTCATCACTTGCTTTATTGAGTGTACAGTAAGGGAAACAGAATACAAGGATTTACCTCTGCATTTTTTCTTTTAACTTCCACACACTTGGAACCACTGATGCTAGCACTCTTCAGCAAGCTACGAGCACTGTAGTTCTCTGATCCCTCAGACTGCGCTGGTGGACTCTGAAGAGTTGTTGAAACAGTTCTCTTTTCACAATCATTATTTTGGGAAGAGGTGTCATCTTTTGGTGCAGGAACTCGCTCTCTGCAGCAGACGTATTACAAAAAGAAAACAAGTTCATATGTTAACTGAAGGTGTCTAACCATCACACATAATTCAGCTTTTAATGTACCACACCAAGCTATCAATCTATTGTAATACTTGAATTTTGTATTAAGTATATGCGGACAAACTATAGAGTTTAATCGATCAAACAGGATGATAATCGATTTAAAATAGCATGTAAACAAATCCAAGGTCCTCAGTGACCAAAATGACTGGAAATATTTAAACAACAAGAGCTAACTGGTAAGTCACTGCACAAGATAACACAGTCAACTCTATGATCCACACCCATATGTAAAAGCACAGTATTTTTTGAAATCCTTGTTTTCAATTGATATTTGTCTTTTTTCGAGAAACTACTTTCCAAATCTGAGTTTTTTTAATGTGGATAGTTTTAAATACAAAGAAAGCAATTCCTCAATCTGCAGATTCTGAAAAAAAAACCGTTTTACCAGTATGACGAAAAGAATCATAGATTCAACAACGCACCTAGGCAAGGAAGCATGCTGCCTCAGAATCGGAGCACTATGTTCACCTTTACCAGCATGCTCCTCAAGATGTGCAAATTGTCGCTTGAACCGATCAACACCACTAAATTAACATAGAAGAAAAACCACAATCAATATTTCTTGAATAGCAATACAAAATGAATAAAGAAAACTTATTTGGCACAATACATTTGCCTTTATATGAAGTGGGGAGTCTAGAAGACAACAATCAACTGTATGTGATAGAGAAAAAAAGATTAAAATAATCATGTCTTTTCACAGAAGGATGATCAATAAGATCCAACACTAGACCAAGGATCAGGCAATCACTAATGAGAGTGAAAATCTAGCGAACCAAGGTTCAAATTCCAGCATAAGTGACACTAGGTGAATTTTTCTCATCTGCCTAAACCTTGGTGGGCAAAGTTACCGAATACTTGTGCGAGTTGGATCCCAGTGGATTCATCAAAGTGTGTCTAAAACTGATGAAATTCATTTGTTACCGCCATGTTAAAAGTTTGCAGTAACCCTACTGTTGCTGAAAACTTAATTCCTTTGATTTCAAGAAGATTCACCACTGTGTCTGCATTTGTGAGAGAATGGGAGGAGAACAACTTCCAACACAGCCAAACACAGTATTTTTTGAAGTATTTGATAAGACACACAAACTTAGAACTATACAAAATGATGATACCTCGTTGAATATTATCCGCAATTCACTATGAAATGTTAATAATTTATCAATAACTAGATGATGGCCATGGTTTACCATCAGGAAATGAATAAGTTTTACCGAAACATGAATGATGGTTCTAGAAAATAAGTACTTAGAACTGTAAATAGTAAGAGAGAAGAAGCAGAATGGAAGAAGGCAACATCAAAAGTTAACACCCAGAATCTACTTTATCCCCATGAAAGGAGTGAGCTCCAAATGGAGTAGATAGACACACTAATAGACTTTACCATATCCCAGGGAAAAAAACCAATCATCTGAAAATGATTGTCAACTTTTACTTTTAAGGGAAAGAAAAGTTATGTATGTTTTTTGATGTTCTTCCACCTATGAGAGAGTAGCAATTACGCTCCAGTAAAAAACTACGAACACCGGCTTTTAATGCAAGAGAAAGAGGCAGGTCAGCTATTATAGAAAAGAAAGAGCATAAATTATTAGAACTAGCTTCTATTAGCAGCAAACCTTGGGTACATAAAGCCACTAGTCTGATCTCCACCAGAAAGATACTCCTGAAGCATCTGAGGATGATATTCTAAAATCTGATTGTTCAAGACAAGTGTAAAGTCAATCCTTCGAATCATTTCACTAACAAGGTAGCAATTAATACTAAAGAAAGCCGCACCTCGCGATATATGAGTTCTCTAACATCATCTTTTGCCAGTTTCCTCTTCTCAAATTCAAACTCAAGCTTTGATATTGGTGGTCTGCATGGTTCACGATCAGCATTTGATAAACCATGGAAATAAGGATCCTCTAATCCCTAAGAAAAGGCAATATTAGTGTTAAGTCAATTGGACTTGAGAATTTTGTTTAGTAGTTGAAATAACATTGGATTTGTTTTCAATCACTACCTCTTCTGCTGATGGCCGATCTTTAGGGTCAAATGCAAGCAGTCGTTCAAGTAGGCGTAATGCCAAAGGATCTGCATTTGGAAACTTTTTTGCAAATCCAACCGGTTGTTTCTTCCGCATGTTACTGAGGTATCTTCTAGCCTTTTCATTTCTAATCTGCCAGTTTTGAATGAAACAAGTTAATAAAATAAGAGAAAAATAAAGTGGCATGTAAAATGTGACACCACGGAACTTCTCAGCAACAGTTTTTCTACCTTATCTTCTAAAGATAACACATAAATACAACTCTATACTTGTCCCATTTTTTCAACTGTACACTTTATTTTAGTGGGGATCCTATACCACCACACCTCCTTCACCAGCCACCAGAAACCTAAGCTTTCTAATTCTCTCAGCCACGTTCATTCTTCTCCATTCAAGTTTTAAGAGTTCACTGCAATTCAACCTAGAGATGTCTTTTTTTAAGAGTTTAGAAATACATTTTTAACACTACAACTCACAAGTCATTGTACTCATCTTTCATTCACCACAACGCCTCACGCCACCTTCAAGAGATATCATCATTACATCTTTGTGACCACAGGTCATTCACAAAAAAATAAAGTCACATTGAATACATGTCAAAAAAACCCAAAAACAAGTGACACCACTGGCCGGAATCCTTCAAGCTGCCGGAAGACCACTAGGAAGAACGCATCAGTTATGCCACCTAAAAGCCCACAGATACAGGGTGGTAGAAACCAGAAAAAATAATCACCGTAGAGCTCCATCACTATCAGAAATACACATGAATGCCTCCTTTAATTCACCCTCACTCTACCAGAAAATGGCATCATCTTCATCAGCTTTCACGCCATAGATGTCTCACTTTTCAACTTCTTCTTAGCTCAGAAACAGCCCTCAGGGAACACCACAGCTCTTTCCGCTTTCAAACAATGAAACCCGACAACACCACAAATTTGGTGGTGATTTTTATTTTCAACAATGGTTTAAGTGTATTACCCTCATCTTCTATTCTCAAATATATCTACTAGCAGTATTAGACACATACTTTGGCACAAAAAACATGCACAATAGGATGATACTAAAAGAATAACATATTATTAAAGAACATTCTGAGAAAGAAAAGCATATATTATGAGAACTGACCTTTGCAACTGTTTCTGGAGGAGGTGTCCCAAGCAAATCCGTGATTAGGTCTAATTGATGCACCACATTCTTTCCAGGAAATAATGGTTTTCCAGAAAGCAACTCTGCAAATATGCATCCGATGCTCCATATATCAATAGCAGGAGTATACTGCAAATAGAGAACTCTTAGAGACGTATATGTCACATGAAAATGAGACTGTGAAGATGTGTCAACAACACAAATAAAGTCTTCACATGTATGATAAAGTTGTTTCATAGTGAAACCACATCTTTTCACATTATTATTCTTTCATCAAAATTTGGCAACGAACAAATCCTCGTCCTAAAAGCGTGTAAACTGTAAGGTCATGTTTCAGTGTAAAATGCAAGAGAAGTAGCTTCTAAGCATCTCATCAATTTCTTCTGTTTATACCAATGCTGGAAGCAGACTCAAACTAAACTTGTAAAAGAAGTTCGCAGAAGGTTAACTGAGTGTGGCACATTCATGCTCAAAGCCAGTAAATGTGTGGTGTTCTCTGGGCTAAAACTAAAAATTCATATTACAACCAATTAGATTCTCTGAAATGATATTGTTGTTACTTTTTAAAAGTTTCACCTTTTCAGGACTTGTGAAATATTGAAAATTCCAATTTCCTAAGGCATTTACTTGAAGGTTAGCAAAATGCACCCAATTTTTCCTACAGCCTCATAGACTTGGTAATATTCACAGTAAAATGTTTGTTGCTGAATATTCTTTGCTTTTTAAGATTATCACTTTAGTCTTCCTTGTGGTGTCTTTCAGCGTTGTGTCTAATGGTGTATCTACTTCAGAGCCAGAGCAATATGAGACCCGCTGCCATTAAATTCTGTATCCACCTATGAAAAATAGTCAGCAAACTAAATCTTTCACTGTTGCTGAACCATTACCGAGAACAGGCCATACAGCAGGTACCCCACAGTATTGCTGAGCACTACACTAGATTCAAGAGATTAAAACTCATTACGGAAGGTGGACCATATGCTGTAAGAGGGATATTCTCATCATTGACAAAGAAATTACGCTACAACCTAAGTTATTGAATTTATATTTTCTTTTTCCAACAAGTAGCTCCATAAGTTATCAACTATAATTCAACCTCTAATGAACCTATAATTCAACATAGCTACATAGGATAATATGATAAACAGGTAACATCTTCTCCTAACATGAATAAAGAACAGATTAGCGAAACAACAAAGTTATAGATCTCATAATGTGATTTTTATGCATTACTACTTATTTGTTCTACATTTTTTTATCCTTTTGGTTTTTGCTTTCAGTCAGTGCAGTTTCCAGTTGTAATCAAATGAATCTAGATTGCAGGCATTGTTAAAGGCTGCAATGGTATATGAGTACATCCAGAGTCAGCCACAAACCATTTATTGTGAAAAATAATTACTTTAGCTAGTATTTTTCTCTCCCCAGGGATATAGAAAGGCATATTAGCTATGAATCTCAAAGGAAAGCAAAAGATGAGGAGAGGAGTAGCAAAATAGTGAGGAGCAATCTTGATCATAATACATTGACCCTAGGTGCAAAAGAATGGAGAAGTAACAAAATAATGCGAAACAAACTTGAACATAATACATTAAAACTAAGTGTCATCAACTATACTTAACATCATTGTAGTTGTTGAACATATGGAACAGAATGAACAATTAAACTCTGAAATTTAGTGCCATTGCAGTTGTTGCATACACAATCAGAAAAAAAGAGAGCTACAGCTCAAGTGAGTGACATTGTAGTTGTTGCATAAACACCTGCAGATTGAACAATAAAAACATTGAAAGTTATGAATGAATCTTACCTTAGAGAAGAAGGAGCCACATAGCTCAGGAGCACGATACCATCGAGTTGCAACATAATCCTTTAATACATTCAAAAAGAAACATGTATCAAAAATACCAGACAAAAAACATGTATAAACAACGGGAGAAAGGAAGCCTTATAAATTTTAACTTACAGTCCAGAAAATAGCTGATGGCACATCATTGAATGATACACGAGCAAGCCCAAAATCACATATCTTCAACTTACAGTCAGCATTAGCAAGGATATTTTTCGGCTTTAAATCCCGGTGGAAGATATTTGCTGGTAAGGGGGCAAAAGTGGCAGATTTGATTATCACAGAGTTAATTTTAACTTCTATAGTTAGAGGTAGCAAGAGGCACATTTCGAATTACGCAAAGAACCAACCTGTATGAATATATTTTAGTCCACGCAGAAGCTGGTAGAGGAAAAACTGATAATGCTCATGTGTAAGATCATTATTGGCCTTAATAACCTGATGGAGATCTGATTCCATCAATTCAAAAACAACATAAATATCTTTAAACTCTCTTCGAGAAGGAGGCAACATAATGTGCTTTATTTCTACGATATCTGGATGCCTAAGTAGCCGAAGAAGCTTGATTTCTCTCAAGATTCTTGTCGCATCAGAAACATGGTCAAAGACATCATTAATTTTCTTGATTGCAACTCTTTCACCAGTATGGGTATCAACAGCTGACCCCACAACTCCATAGCTTCCTTTGCCAATTACTTCCTGAACTTGGTATCTACTTGCCTCTCCATATTCAGTAAAGAATTCCGTCTCTAACGCATTCTGAATAAGAACATCCCATTCAAAACAAATATGATACATCTGAAAGCTAAAAAACCCTCTTACCCATGTACATTGACATAAAGGTTAAAACATAATAAAAGACAATTAGAAGTAACTTCTCCATGTGCTAGAAAATACACAAACACAATAAACACGAAAACATAAGCAATCAAGGAAGCTGATTCTTTGACATGACTTCCCCATTGACCAAAATCCATCTAATACTCCCCATTAACATAAATCCAAGTCTCAAAGAAATTCGCGGAGACCAAGATTATTCAATCCTAGTAATAGCACAGACTACCAAAAGTGAAAGATCTATTAAGTTCAAATTTCATTCGCAATCAGAAGATATAACACTACCATATAAACAAGGGATTCAAATCCAGATATCAACACAGATCAAATTGAAATACAAAAAGTCAAACCGAGAAAAAAAAACAAAAGGGGGCAATAAAAAGAGACCTTTTTGATAGGATCCATGGAAGAAGAAGAAGAAATAGGCAAATGAAAACGCTTGGGTACTTTGATGAGCTTTAAACCGGTATAGTCAAAGTCTTCAGTAATAGTAAATTCCTGTTTATTTTCTTGTTTTTCTTGTAAATGGGTATGTGCAGAATTGTGGGGTTGAGTCAAGATCGCATCTTCATTAGTGTGACGACGATGAAACCATCGAAGAACTCCATCAACAAATGTACTACTACCCCCCATATACACAACCCAACTTCTCCCCTAAACTTTCGTATTGATTCTACCACAAGATCTCAGCATTCCACGCTTTCTCTCTTCTCCAATATTCTCCCTCCTATTTTTATTGGTACAGATTGATGCAAGGAAGGAAGTAGCAATAATAGTGTGTATACGAGTTAGGACAACCGTGTTATACTGGCAGATGCTTCCATCTTCCTACCTTTGAAATTTTAGAAAATTATATTAAGCAAATTATGGCTGCCAAGTGGGCAATTTGATTTCGTACCTTTTAAATGCTTGAAACCATATTACTACTACTAAAATTACATGTAAATAGGTATCAAGTGAAAATAATTGTTTCCCTACCTTACAAATTGGGAAATTTTATATTATTAGTCGTGTATATCACATGTTTATTATACTTTTATATTGGTTATAACTCTTCCTCAGTTTAAAAAAACAAATTCAGTCGAAATTCATTGTTGTGGATTTCGAAAGATGCCTAATATTTTCCCTTCGGAATAATCTGAACTCTTACCTAGAATTTTTTGGTTTCGTAGACATTCTTTTAAGTTAATTAACTAATTGGTTTCCTAGTTTTCCTAAAATTAGGTGACGACTCATTCTCCCTTTTAAAACACCATTTATTCTTTTAATTTAAAATTGATTATTTTTTTGAGTCACCGCGACATTGCATCTTTTAAAGGATGTCAATAAGACCGATAACTGAATTAATAACAATCAATAACCAATAAACGACAAGTTAATATCTTAATAGTTCTATAACGATTTAGCGTGTCTACCAATTGATAACGAATAAGTCAAACCGAACAAATAAGTCAATACCTTAATGGTTCTGTAAGGGTTTAGCATGTCTACAAACTGATAAACAATAAGTCGAATGGAACAAACTTCAACCCAAATAAAGGAACAATAGCAACACTTAAATTGATTACTCAAGAAGAACTATTAGAGTAGTGAAATTTGATAGTTCTAATCTCAAAGAGCAGCAATTGCAGTAGGAAAAATACTAAACAACAAGATAGAAGGAGGTGAGAGAACTTAGAAGAAAAAAGATAAGAATTCAGAGAGTGTTGCTATCACTTCTTTTGCCCACTTCTCTGATAGTGTTGCTGCATATAACAAACTTTTCTTGTCGTTTCTATGCTTCTCACATGCTTGGTTTCCCCTTTAACCTAAGACATAGTCTTGTAGCTTTTTATTGGGCTGTTCAATTCAATGGCTTTTTCTAATTCTTCCAGACCTACTCTCAATTCCCCTACTGATTTGATCCTCATATACTTGGGCAGGTTGATCCATAATGTTGGAATGTATGCGTCCACCAGTGATCTCAAGACCAGGTCCCTCGACAGAATTAAAGTGCAGAAAATAAATAGCACAATGTAATATAGGCACAAGAGTTTTATGTGGAAACCTCCTTGCTCAAGGGAGTAAAACCACGACCTGTCACACAAGATTTTCCAACTATTTTCACTAATCTTCTCAAGCAAAAGTGAAACACAGATTACAACCACAACAGTGTGATTAACACCCTAATCCCACACTAAGTAATACTCTTATTACTTAAATGAGCCCAAGAAATAATCCTATTGCCCACTAAACCAACTAACTCTAGTTGATCTAGACTTTAAGAACCCCCAAGGCTAACTCTAGCCACCAACTTCGATCTCCAAGACAAGAGCATAAACGAGCAGTAACTCTGCTGCACCACACATCAACTAACTCTAGTTAACACTCCTAGGCAACTCTACCCAAGAGAACATCAAAACAATGATGTAAAAAGGCTTGACCAAAACTTAGATGATGCGACTAACTAACTCTAGTTAATACAACTCAAACTAAATACTTAGACAAGAAAATGATCTACTATCCTTTATAACTTAGGAGTAGATTTACAATGTAAGCACATAAGACACAAAGCTCAAAATACAATAAAGACTCTTTAGTACTCTATCAGGTCCTTTTGTTGAGTTGAGCAGTGTTCTTCCTTGAAGATGGCTTCTTCTTGTAAGCTTATGAATTTTCAGAAATTCAAATCTTTGTTTGCCAAATCTTGAGTTTGTATTTTGTGAGAAGAAACTATATCAAATGAACACAAACTCCTTGAGATGACCCTATTGGCTAAGAGTCTCCTTCTCTAAAAGGACATGCACCAACCACATCAGAGGTGGCAGCTTTTCTGACAGCTGTTATGTCGTCCTTTTCACACTTGCAGTCTTGCAGGGACCAGGTCCCTTACAATGTGTTCTTTGTGAGTTCTTGAGAAGACTTGCTAACTCTCTCTCCTTTTTGAATGAATAATGTTGTTTGCTTATTGTTGTGTATATATCAGTCACCAACAAGAGTTTTGACCATTGAAACAAACAACCTCGTCCGCCCTTCCTATTGGTGTAGTACACTGCACTTTCACCTACCACTTGACATGACAACTTTACAGTTGTACCCCATTTTGAATCTGGACGAGTGCACTCTGCCAGGGATCGAGTCCTTACATTTGTGAGGATCATCAAAACACCTAGAATATAACATTTTCCCCCTTTTTGATGACGACACACAAATATTCCTCACACTGAGTTTATTCATTAATTTTCCCTTGTTAGATCTCTAAGTTTGTTAAATCATCAAAACTTTACATCAGCTCCAAAATAACATTTTCCCCCTTTTTGATGATAACAAACTTATTTGCCTTCTTCCCCCTTTCACCAGTTCCCCCCATCAACATGACTCTTCAGGTAATTGGATTGGTTTCAAGTTTGTAAAATCATCAAAACTTCTCATCATCAACAAAATAGCATTTCCCCCCTTTTTGATAATAACAAATTTGTTCAACACTCCTTCCCCTTATCAACAACATGACCATGTCTTCTTCAAGTATCATTGATTTCATTAATTCCCCCTATCGGCATGACTATGATTCCCCCTATCGGCATGACCATGTCCTCTTCAAGTAGCTAAATCATTGATCTCATACCTTAACAATTTTCCCCCTTTTGACATCATAAAAAATGTTAAAGCAGTAAACCAGGTTGCCAGAAATACAGTTCAAGCAAATTCATGTCCTCTTAGGCAACACTGAGCATGAGTAAAAATGCATAAAGTAATGAGACAAGTCAGTAGAACCAAGGCATTTTTCATCCATAAATAAAAGATCAGCAATCAAAGCTTTGCAAATATCATTACGAATGAGAACCAGGACAATACCCAATCAGTTTTGATAGAAAGAAAAAGAGGAATGAGGACTGACATAAGAATTTAGGGAGAGAGGGGATGGCTTAGGAGTAAGGAATTAAAAGACTAGGATTAGTAGAACATATCCCTTAGCATGGTTTTTCTAGAAGGCTCTCTTGAAGTTCACATTCTTTGTTGCCCAGGCTTGATGTTGAACCTTCAGGGCTACAAGTTTTTTTTTCAACATGGTCCCTCCGATTGTGCTGTTTCAGAAGCTGAGCCTTCAGGCAAACCATTCCAGTATCATTGTTAGCAATAGCAACTATCATAGCTTCCAACACAAGCCTGAGTTTCTCATGACAGAGAGATTGGTAAAATCAAACTTACTCAAGGCCTCTGAGATGAATAGATCAATAACCGAGGAACCGTTTCAATTCTTTTTTCATTTTTTTTAGGTCAGACCCCCTCCAATTCAGAATACTTTGAGTTCTCAGAATATCAACCTTTTTCTTTTTGAAAATCATCTTTTCCACCTTCTTTTTGCTTGTTGGACCGGGTCCCTCTTCATACTTAAAAACATCTTCATCAGAAAATTCTCTAGTAAGAACAAAGGGTTTAAAACATTTGAAGAGTTTTTGAGAGAGGAGAAAATAGGATTTTGAAAAACTCTAATTTTTGGAAGGGGATTTGAGTTTTCTGGGGAGATAGAAAGAAATATGGAGTATAACTCAAATGATGGGACAGCGGTCAAATACCTGAATGATAGACATGTGGCAAGTGCAACTGTTCTCATGCATAATTCAAAATGCAATGTTAAGAGTCATAACCTTCGAGAATTGACCGGGTCCCTCTCTGTAGTTTGGATGTGATTGCCTAGATCTGTCCTGACCTCTCTTTTCCTTTAGCCCTTTTGCCATGTGTGTATACCTACAAAAGGTATGAGACTGAACTTGCTAAAACATACATAACTGAAAAACAAGGATACCTACTCCATTTGCATAGTCATGAGAGGGTTGATTGCTTCAATCAAGATCCATTCAATCAGATTTCAACATTCCCAACATCAGTTTGATTATGTCGACCAGGTCTTCTAAGAGCTTCAAGATATTGCTTGATCCACAAGAGTTGAGCACATCAAGCTGCACTTGCTACATTCTCTGACTCAGTTGTTGAAAGAGCAACTGAATCTTGCCTTTTAGTTCCCCAGGATAGATCAGCCTAGAACATAAGCCATTCCTGAGGTACTCTTTCTATCAACTTGATACCCAACATAATCAACAATATCATATTCCTCCAAATCAAAAGATCTCCTTATAGACAGGATAAAACTAGGTCCCTGTCTTCTTCACATGTCTTAGGATTCTTTTAGCAGCCTTCAAAAAGTGATTACGTTGGACAATCTTGGAATCCTGCATGAATCCTAACACTTGCACCATTTATATATGAACCATATCCATCAACATCCAGCTTTGAGTTAGTCCCCATGGGCAGTTGACTTAGCATCCATATTATGAAACTTCTGCAGTAGCTTCTTTGAGCTAGAACCAGGTCCATGTTCTTGAAAAATTGGTCCTTGCTTAGGACTTTGGTGAAGATGTCAGCCACTTGATCTTCCATTTTGCAAAGCTTTAGAAGTTTGTTTGATCTACAGTTCCAAGAAGAAATTTAATTATTTCATCATGCGCACTTCAAAACTCACTACTCATGAGTGCAACAAACTCATCATACAACACCTCAACAATTGCTTCAAAGATGATATCATCGATGTATGCTTGAATAATCAGCAAGTCATCCTTGTGATTTCAAAAAGAGGATTTTGTCAATTTTACCTCTTTTAAAAACCATTGTTGAAGTGAAACTTGGACAACCTGTCAGCTCCAAAATTCACTTTATCAATTTGAACTGCATCATCTTTGTTTAGCATTGCCTATCGGACCGGGTCCCTCACTAGGTTCATCATATGCATCAGCTTCCTTGGGACTGCTAGATTCATGAAGAGGATATTCTTCAGCAAGCTCACTGTTTAGACCATCTCTATGGATCTGAAACAGCTCTTCCATCTCAAAATCTTCTTTCTTTTGCAACTTCTCAATTCTTCTAGACTTATCAAAATACACATAACCACCTTTTTATATACCCGATAAGCCTTGCTGGAGGAATAATACCCCACAAATAATCTTTCAACATCATTGAGATTAAACTTCTCAATATCATCATTTTGGTCACAGAACATGTACTATTCACCATTTCAGCCCGAAAGTTCTTTGGAAGACTAACAACCTGCTTATTTCACTTGAATGATGGTCTGATCTGCTTCTATTTAACACAAACATCACAAACTTTGTCATCTGTAAATTTTATTTTGGGCAGACCACGGACCAGGTCCCTTAACACAAGTTTATTTAGAGAGAAGAACTCACATAACCAAGTCTCCTAAGTCATTGATCAATATTCTCACCTTGACCACTAAGGCAAGTGACACTGTTACTACAAGAAATGTTTAGATCAGCAATATACATGTTCTTGCATCTCTTTTCTATCAATATCATCACCCAAGAGAGCAAGTTTGTGACACACATTTATCTGATAAGGACTTTACCTTCATTTCATTCATCACAAATCTTTGAAACACTTGAAGGATTGTACTTCAACCATTGACATAGTACACATCCTCAATGGTGTGTTCCATAGATTTCCTAATAATGCTTACACCAAGAATATACCCATCCTTACTATCGCCAAAGGAGACACATCCACCTTGAAGTGCCTTGAGAGAGAGGAAGTTTTCAGTTTTCCCAGTCACGTGTTTTGAGCATCCGCTATTCATGAACCAACACTGACTGTTATTATTTCCTCTCACTTGCATAGCAAATCACTTGTTTGCCTTGGGAACCCATTTGAGACGGAGTTCCCAGTAAGTAAATAATAGAGTGATAAGAAAATCTTTTGTCTAGTAAGGCAGACTGGTTTTCTTCAACTTGGGACCAGAAGCAAGACCAAGACCCTTCTTCAGTCTATTCCTCTGTTTGGAATAGTTTGATGAACTTCCTTCATATTTTTTCAAAATAGGAAAATCTTTCTTAAGATGTATATCTCGACCACAATGCACACATATCATATTATCGGCATCATAAACACTTTTGTTGTGAGGATTGTATGGGGAATCTATCTTCTCACAACCCATCCCTTTTCTACTATTGTTGCCTTGAACAATTAGATTTGTAAGAATCTTAGAGGAAGTGGTCCATTTGAGGGATTTTTCCAGTTCCTCTTTTACACGGACCAGGTCCCTCTCCAACACAAGATTTCTTTCTAAAGCCAATTCTATCTTCATTTCAGTAGTGTGCAGCTTATTCTCAAGCTCCAACTGCAAGCTGCTGGCCTCGTTCTTTCCTTTAAAAATTGTATTAGTTACCCCTTTTATCTTTTCCTTCAGTTCTAGATTTTCAGCTTCTAGAACAACCATTTGATTTTCAATATCAGATATTTGGGTAACTAAGACAATTTTTCCACCTTGAGAGATGTCTAAGCTATTGTTCACGCGATCATTCTCAGTCGTTAGCTCACTTATCAAATCAAGAAGTACAACAACTAGTTTTCTCAATTTACTAGCAGAAAAGGTATTCAAGTTTTGCTTGAAGTATGATAGGGTTACCTTTTCATCAGTATCTTCCCCATCTGACTTTGCCATGAGAGTATCATCAGAGTGTTCAGAATCATTTGAGCCGCTTGAGGAATTTTCCCATGCAATCAGATCATTGTTCACCGCCTGATAAGCAGCTTCTCTTTTGTTTGACTTGTCACGGACCTGGTCCCCTTATTTGTCTTTACCTTCTCCAGTCTTGACATATTCCTTGTGGTCAGCTTTATGCATATGACAGTCTCTAATGGAGTGACCTAGTTGATCACACTTGTAACACACGTCACTAGAGCTTGTAGCACTGTCATGATTTTCTTTCTTCATGAAACCTCCACGTTCACTCATGCTTTTTTGAAATCTTTGAGTGAAATGGACCATGTTCTCATCTATTTCAGGGGTTTCACTTTATGACACCTTGGAAGCAAGTGATTCGTCCTTTTTTGCATATTTCTTATGATCAACATCAACAATTAGATTTGTCCTCTTGTCTTCGCCCTTGAGAATGAGACCCTCCATTTTTCGGTGCATCTCATGAACTTGAAGATGCTCAAATAGTGCATACAATGTCACTACTTCAGGTTCCCTTGTCTCATCGCCTGTCACAAAATCATTTGTCCAAGATCTGGGAAGAATTTCCAGTATCTTAGAGACTTGCTTACATAGAGGGATTGGTTCTTCAAGGAACATAAGCTCATCTGTAATGGTGGAGAATTTGGTACGTATCTCATGAATGGATTCACCTTTTTTTGTGGTGAAACTTTCAAACTGAGTAGTAAAGAGATCTAGCTTAGATTTTTTTGTTTCCTCAGTATCGTCATACGTTGTTCTCAACAGATCCTAGATTTACTTGGCTGATTCATAAGATGAGATGAGATCGTATTCATTTACTCCAATGCCACACATTAGTAGCTTCCTGGCTTTGTGATTTTTCTGGACTAATCTTTTGTCAGAGTCATTATATTGTTGTCGAGTTTTGGGAATGACTCTTGTGACCTCTCCATCTTTAACGTCCATAGTTGGCACATAAGGACCTTCATATATGACACTCCATACCTCAATGTCCTCTGCCATGAGATAGTCACTCATTCGAATCCTTCACCATCTATAGAACTGACCATTAAAATGAGGTGCTCTTGTGGGGGACTGATTTCTTTGCAGGTTTAGTGGTGTCTCCATTCCTTGCAGAAATATGTCTCTTGGTACCAATTGTTGGAATGTATGCATCCACCAGTGATCTCAGGACCAGGTACCCGACATAATCAAAGTGCATAAAATAAATAGGACAATGTAAAATAGGCACAAGAGTTTTACGTGGAAACCTCTTTGCTCAAGAGAGTAAAACCACGACCTTTCAAACAAGATTTTCCAATTGTTTTCACTAATCTTCTCAAGCAAAAGTGAAACATCGATTACAATCACAACAGTGAGATTAACTCCCTAATCCCACACTAAGTAATACTCTTATTACTTACACGAGCCAAAGCAATAATCCTATTGCCCACTAAACCAACTAACTCTAGTTGATCTTGACATTAAGAGCCCCCAAGGCTAACTCTAGCCACCAACTTCGATCTCCAAGACAAGAGCATAAACAAGTAGCAACTCTGCTGCACCACACATCAACTAACTCTAGTTGACACTCCTAGGCAACTCTACCCAAGAGAATACCAAAACAATAATGTAAAAAGGATTGACCAAAACTTAGATGATTCGACTAACTAAATCTAGTTAATACGACTCAAACTAAATACTTAGACAAGCAAATGATCTACTATCATTTATAACTTAGGAGTAGATTTACAATGTAAGCAAATAAGACACAAAGCTCAAAATACAATAAAGACTCTTCAGTATTCTATCAGGTCCCTTTGTTGAATTGAGTAGTGTTCTTTCTTGAAGATGACTTCTTCTTTGTAAGCTTATGAATTTTCAGAAATTCAAATCTTTGTTTGCGAAATCTTAAGTTTGTGTTTTGTGCGAAGAGACTATATCAAATGAACACAAACTCCTTGAGACGACCCCATTGTCTTAGAGTCTGCTTCTCTAAAAGGATGTGCACCAGCCACATCAGAGGTGGTAGCTTTTTTGATAGCTGTCTTGTCGTCCTTTTTATATACGCAGTTTTGCAGGGACCAGGTCCCTTGCAATATGTTCTTTGTGAGTTCTTGAGAAGACTTGCTAACTCTCTCTCCTTTTTGAATGAGTAATGTTGTTTGCTTATTGTTGTATATATATCAGTTACTAACAAGAGTTTTGACCACTAAAACAAACAACCTCATCCGCCCTTCCTATTGGTACAATACTCTGTACTTTTCACCTACCACCTGACATGACAGCTTTACAGTTGTACCCCATTTTGAATCTGGACGAGAGCACTCTGCCAAGGATCAGGTCCCTGCATTTGTGAGGATCATCAAAACACCTAGAATATAACACATAACATCGACCCAATAATTGATAAATCAAATTAATAAGTTTTAAAATCGAACCGAATCAGTCCGATTGATACGCAACCCTACACCATTTGCTCTAAACCTTATGGGATGCTCATTAAGGCAAATAAATTACATGGTCAATTGATTTGGTAGTCTTTTATAAATTCGTTTTAAATTTTGTATTTCTTTTTACTAGAGATATTCATTTTTGTACATAAAAGATGTAGGAAAAAAACATAAGAATGAATGAGTATATTGATATTGAGTCCCCTTTTACATCAGTAAAGTAAAAAAATGATATTTTTTCAATGATCGCCACATATTTGGTCATGATTGTTTTGATTGTTGAAAAATAAAACTTACTCCATATGAAATAGGAAGTTAATGAAGAAGTAAAATCGGAGAAGCCAGATAGGAGGAGGAAGAGAACTAGAGAAGAGCTAAAAATAAGAAAGTGATCACTAATTATTAGCTATAAGAGTTCCTATTTTCCAAATACTTGATAAATTATCTTAGCCTTGCTTTCTTGACACATGAATTGAAATTTATATTGGAAATTTGTCATGTTTAATCTCTCAACAAGTAGTCTTGGATATGAATGACAGGGGGGAAATGATAGATGGTCTTGTTGTCTCAACTAGATGTGGTATATTAGGGTACCGAAAGAACTCAGATGTACTTAGTTGCAGCGGCGAAGGCAGGAATTCTATCAAAGGGGTTAAAAGAAAAATTAAGCATGCTAATAATATCCATAAATAAATGGGTGGGATCATATATGAAAGGATTGAATAACAAACGGGTTGACAAAAAAACCTTTAGTTCAAATAATTTCTTACAATTACAACTTATCTTAAGAAACAAATTTAAAGTACATATCTATAAAATGATAATAAAGTATCACAACTCATTCAAAAATTTCTACAAATTCTTCAATTCCTTTATAATTCTCTTCGGCTCCTGAAACTGAATATGGAGAGCAAGCACAATTTAACATTAGAAAGACTAACAATAAACAAAAATAAAAGAAAAAACACTCTTTCTTCATAAAAATTCTTTTTGGCATAAAATGGCTTCATTACATTACAAAACTACACAACCTTGAAGGGATGTTAAGAAACCAAACATGCGGATAAACCTATCAAAACATAGTTTTACATTTGAAAATGCAACTACATACATTAATATCTTAAACTGTCTTAATAATAACATCATTAGAAATATTATCAAATACATCTTTTTCTAAATAAGGCACCAAACAACCACTAAAAAAATCATCACTCATTTGACTCCGCAAATCATTCTTGATAAGCTTCATTGCCGAAAAAGCTCTTTCAACGGAGGCAGTGGCAATTGGTAAAAGTAGAGCAAGTTTCACTAAACGAAATACCAGAGGATAATTTGAATGTTTTTTTGTCTGAACTAATCTTTTGGAAAGATCACAAAGCCCATTTAGATCGGAGAACCTTTCATTAACATCATGAACATCAACAATGTAACTTGCAAGTTGATTCTCAAGAATACTCATATTGGATTCATCAAAGTCATCTGGATATAATTCAGCCATTCTCATTACTTTTCTTATGTCAAAACTTGAAAATGAGTTAATTGGATTCACGCAAGCAATTCCATGGAGCAAATCGATAGTCACCTCTTCATCAAAATGATCATTAAGTTCTTGAAGTTGCCAATCAATGATATTACAAAACACTTCAACACGATAATGATGTAAGATTGTATAGTTAGCAAGTTTCCGCCGTGATCTTAAAGAGCTAACATATGGCTCCTCAAAGTTAGGTATCAAAACATCATGTTTGATACAAAATGTAGATACCTTGGAAATAAGAGAATCTTATTCATCATGTCTTAAGACTTGCAACCTTCTCTTTGCTACTTCAACAAGTAGCATGGCATTTGCAATATCTTGCTTCTTTTTTTTGTAAGCATTTATTAAGCTCATTTGTGATTGATAAGACATCTCTTATCAAATGCAACATAAAGGCAATCTCAAATGTTCGACAAGCTTCAAGATGTCCCATTGCCTTGGATCTTTCATCCATACTCCTTGCATCAAGAGCAAGTGATTCAAGAACCTCAAGAATAGAGCCAAACATAATAATAAAATTGTTAAAGGATTTATAATGAGATCCCCAACGAGTATCACAAGCTCTTGAAAGACCAAGTTGTTGATTCAAGCCCCTACTGGTTGTAAGTTCACCCATATTTAATGCCACTTGAATTGTTGATTTTTGAGAATCTCGTAAATTATCCATACGCTTAAAAGAAGATCCCAATACATGAAAAATATTTGATATCAATTCTACAAGATTTCCCACTTCAACACAATTTTTAGAGACCCCAACAAGAGTTAGTTGAATTTGATGAGCAAAACAATGGATGGAATGAGCCGATTTACTTTCTCGTCTAATCAACATTTTAAGGCCATTGATCTCACCTTGCATATTACTTGCCCCGTCGTAAAATTATCCACGCACACTTGATGGACTCAAATAATGTTGAGCAAGTAAATTAAAAATTGCCTCATTTAAAGATGAAGTACTAGTATCTTGAACATGAACAATGACAATAAGTCGCTCCATTACAAATCTCATTCTATCAATATATCGAAATACAAAAGCCATTTCCTCCTTAAGTGACACATCAAAGGATTCATCAACTAGTAAAGCAAAGTAGTCACCATTTAATTCCTCAAGAATAACTTTAACGATCTCTATCTCACATGCACTCACAATATCTTTTTGAATCATTGGAGAAGTGATTTGATCATTTAAAGGAGCATGTTCCAAAACATAATCACGAATTTTATCACATTTGTTTGCATACCATGAGAGAATTTCAAGAAAGATACCCCTACTAAGTGATGATTTAGATTCATCATAACCTCAAAATGCAAATCCCCGACTTATGAGAAGTCTTAAATCGATGCACTTAAGCGCATCAAATATCCATGCTTGAGTTGATTAGATTGCCTCTCAAATGCAAATTGAATATACCGTTGTTATTGTAGTCAATCTTGACATTTCTTTTTTGACTGATTATGTATGCTATTTGGTAGACCAATATGTTTGTTGTCACGCCCCGAGCTACCCTCGAGATGCGGACACGGGACCTAGGACCACAAGTGATCCCAAGCTAACCCTGCTGGCATGATCATGAGCATACTAAAGATAATAAATTGATGCGGAAGCTAAATCATAAATAAATCTAAAAAGATGGGGAATACCCATATACTATAACTGAATATATCAAATCTGAGAGTTTAATACAAAAGAAA
>JAJOOR010009429.1:0-67500 GCA_036250505.1 Solanum acaule
TGTAAGGTGCCTATTATGTGGATGTTCATGAGATTTTATCAAAATGGCATGAAAGCATAACTTCCAAACAAATGTCCTTTTTAGCATGTTTTGCATATTCTCATACTTAGTACATGTGTTGTACTAACCCTTTTCTTCTATTTTACTACAAGTGTAGGTTGTGGTAACTAGGAGGAGATTATGCTTTGGAGTTGCTTGGATTGCTTCACTCTCCAAGTCTTTGGTATGTCCTCAAGATTCGAGGACTATGTTTAGAAGTTTCTTAGTCATTGTAATAGACACTTAAGTTTCTTTTCATTTGTAAAGGGCCAGGTCCCTTAGTACGTTTTAAGTTCTTGTCTAAGATTGGCTAAAGAGACTTAGTAGTTCCGCTTGCGTATTTATGTTTTCAAATATTGATGACTCTTGAAGTCTTATGGTTTTATTGAATAAAAGTTTTAAATTCTTAGTGATTTTTATGATCTATGCGATGAATGGATGCTAAGGCTTGTATAAGACCTCCGAGAGGTCAAATACGCATGTAATGGCTAGGGGGTGCTCTCGGGTCGTTACATCCTCAACGTTTGAAAAAGAAGAATGAAGATGAGAAGTTCAATTTTTTTTGTTAGTATTTAAGAACTTATCAACTAACTTTCTTCTGGTGGAAGCATTGTTGGAAATGCTGGGATACGCCAAATTCATGAAAGAGCTAGTTACAAGGAAAATGAGCTTAGACTATGAAACGATTGAGGTTCCCCATAGTTGCAGTGAAATTATGACAAATGAGTCAATCACTAAGAGAGAAGACCCTAGGGCTTTCACAATTCCGTGCACAATTGGCATGCTCCAATTCGCTAAAGCTTTGTGCGATTCAGGAGCAAGCATTAACTTGATGCCCTACGCAATATACAAGCAACTTGGTTTGGGTGAACCAAAGGCAACCACAATGAGACTCCTTATGGCTGATCGAGCAATCAAGCACCCAGTGGGGATACTCTATGACATATTGGTAAAAGTAGATCGATTCATCTTTTTGGCTGATTTTGTGATTCTAGATTGTGAGATCGATACTGAAATCCCCATTATTTTGGGAAGGCCATTCTTAGCCACCGGGAGAGCACTAGTGGATGTCGAAAGCGGGAAATTGAAGTTTCGTGTGAACGATGATGAGGTGACCTTCAATGTTTATAAATCCATGAAGCAACCAAGTAATATCCATGTGGTGTCTACTGAGGATGTTATAGATGAGGCAGTGGCAAGTGTGAGCCATTTAATGCACAAGAATGAACCCCTTGAATCTGTACTTGCCAATTATGATGAATCCGAAGTTCAAGACTATGAGGAAGTGGTAGCTGCCTTATTAGGGTTAGGAGTATATTCAAGGAATCCAATCAAGTTGGATATCGACCTGAAAAACAGAGAAAGTCCTCCTGCAAAGCCATCAACAGAAGAACCACCGAGTCTGGAGTTAAAAGACCTACCCTATCATCTCAAATATGCCTTCTTAGGAGCCAATAATACTTTACCAGTGATTATTGCAGCCGATTTGCTTGAAAGGCAGGTGAAATTTCTCATTGAAGTACTGCGGAAGCATATAAAAGCTATTGGATGGACAATAGCCGATATAGTAGGAATTCCTCCTGGCATCTGTACTCACAATATTCGGCTTGACAGTGAATGTAAACCTAGTGTGGAGCATCAACGGAGATTGAACCCTCCAATGCAAGAGGTGGTGAAAAAGGAGATCATCAAGTGGCTAGATGTGGGAGTGATCTATCCTATTGCAGATAGTAAGTGGGTAAGTCCGGTGCAATGTGTACTTAAAAAAGGAGGTATAACCGTAATCCCAAATGCAAAAGGAGAACTTGTGCTGACAAGACTAGTGACTGGATGGAGAGTATGCATGGACTATCGAAAGCTTAACTCATGGACCGAGAGAGACCATTTTTCAATGCCTTTTATGGACCAGATGCTTGACCAGTTATCAGAAAGAGGGTGGTATTATTTTTTGTATGGGTACTCCGGTTACAATCAAATCTCTATTGTGCCGGAAGACTAAGAAAAAACCACTTTCACTTGCCCTTATGGAACATTTGCATTCAAAAGAATGCCATTCGGACTCTGTAACTCCCCAGCCACATTTTAGCATTGCATATTGTCTATCTTTGCGGATATGGTCGAAGACTCCACAGAAGTATTTATGGATGAATTTTCAGTCGTAGGGGATACGTTTGAAGAGTGCTTAACGCACTTAGGACAAGTTCTTCAAAGATGTGTGGAAACGAACTTGGTCCTAAATTGGGAGAAATGTCATTTCATGGTAAAGGAAGGTATTGTTCTAGGACACAAAGTGTTGCAACAAGGGCTAAAAGTTGATAAGGCAAAAAATGAGGTAATTGAGAAACTACCCCCGCCAATTTCAGTAAAGGGTATTCGCAGCTTCTTGGGGCATGCAGGTTTCTACCGAAGGTTCATTAAAGATTTCTCAAAGATTGCGCACCCACTATGCAAACTCATAGAGAAGGAAGTGAAGTTCAATTTTGATGATGCTTGTATGGCCGCATTTAAGTGTTTGAAGGAAAAATTAGTATCTACCCCGATTATCGTCAGTCCTGATTGGTCTGAATCTTTCGAAGTAATGTGTGATGCTAGTGGTATGGCATTGGGGGTAGTGTTGGGGTAAAAGCGCAACAAACTATTTCACATAATTTACTCGCAAGCAAAACTGTGAATAGTGCCCAACGAAATTATACGATCACTGAACAAGAGTTGCTCGCAGTGATCTATGCATTTGAAAAGTTTCGGGCATACTTGCTAGGCACCAAAGTCATAATACACACTGATCATGCTACACTCCGCTACTTGATGGCGAAGAAAGATGCAAAACCAAGATTGATAAGGTGGGTGCTACTATTACAAGAGTTTGATTTTGAGGTAAAAGATAGAAAAGGCTATGAAAATCAAGTGGCCGACAACTTATCGAGGTTGGAAGGAAGGGAAGATACCGAGAGTGAGGTCGACATAGACGACTCCTTCCCCGACGAACAAGTGTTTACGATATCCATCAAACCTACACCATGGTATGCATATTTTGCAAATTACATTGTGAGTGGACTGATGCCGGATGAGCTGACCTTTTACCAACAAAAGAATTCATGTTCGACGTTAAAAAATACTTTTAGGATAAGCCATACTTGTTTCGAGAATGTGCTGACCATGTTATTATGAGGTGTGTTGCGGAAGAGAAGCAGTAGAAATTCTCCATGCTTGCCATGCATCTCCAGTAGGAGGTCACCATAGTGGTATTCGCACTTCCGCTAAAGTTCTCCAAAGTGGCTATTATTGGCCGTCCCTATACAAGGACACACATGACTTTGCGAAGAAATGCTCTCAATGTCAGTAGCAAGGTGGAGTGTCTAGAAGGCACGATTTGCCTCTTACTCCTATTTTGGAAGTCGAGCTATTCGATGTATGGGGGATCGATTTTATGGACCCATTTGTGAGCTCATTCGGAAAATAAATATATCTTGGTGGCTGTAGATTACATTTCCAAATGGGTGGAAGCCATCACACTCCCAAACAATGAAGGAAAAAGTGTTGTCCAATTTCTGAAACGCTACATCTTCGCAAGATTTGGCACTCCTAGGGCAATCATTAGCGATGGGGGATCCCACTTTTACAATAGGTGGTTTTCAATGGCGCTGAGAAAATATGGGGTGAAAACACAAGGTAGCAACCCCATATCACCCCCAAACAATTGGCTAAGTCGAAGTGTCAAATCCGGAAATCAAAAGCATCCTAGCAAAGACAGTAAATACCAACAGAATTGACTGGTCTAGGAAACTCGATGATGCACTATGGGCATATCGGACTGTTTACAAAACACCTATTGGTATGTCTCCATATCAGTTGGTTTATGGTAAGGCTTGTCATTTGCTCGTCGAGTTAGAACACAAAGCATTGTGGGCATTGAAACCTTTAAATTTGGACTGGTCAAAAACTTCAAGAGAGAGGGTAGAGCAGTTGAACGAATTGGATGAATTTAGACTCAGATCGTATGAAAGTTCAGCCATCTACAAAGAGAATATGAAAAAATGGCATGATGCTCGGATACTCAAGCGGGACTTTAAGGTAGGAGATTGGGTTTTGCTATATAACTCTCAACTTAGACTCTTTCTCGGAAAGCTCAAATCCAAATGGTTTGGACCTTTTAGAGTAACGCGAGTGTTCACCAATGGTGCCATAGAAGTTGAAGATCAAGAAGGACCTCCAGTTAAAGTGAATGGTCAACGTCTGAAATTATATTTTGGGGATTGTCAAGAGATTTCTTTGGTTAAGTGGTGTATTTGGAAGATGCCTGAAGGCGCTGCTACGTCGTGCCACGATGTTAACTAAGACGCTGTTTGGGAGGCAACCCAAAACCATTTATTGCTTTTTTTGCTTTGATAAAATAATGATGTATTGATTGTGCAGATGGAAGTGTGAAGAGTGAACAAAAAAGTGCAGATTGGCGAACAACAGGTCCAATCAGTGAATCACTGAACGGTTCAGCGATTCTGAACTAGACCACCGTTAGACTCAAGACCATATTGCATTGGAGTCTGTAAAAGTCGGTGAGCTTTGGAAATTATCGGTGAATCGCCGACCATGTCAGCGATCACGATGGAAACCGCCATTTGGACCCCCTGTAAACCAGAGGTCCTGTATATTTTGGTGAAGAAATCAAGTAGTCAGCGTTCCACCGAGTGAATAGGCGAGGTTGACTAATGTCGCTGAGTGGGCTAAAACTGGACGGTTTTTGCAAGCCAAAAGTTTAAAAATTTCAACTTCAATCACTTTCCCTCACTTTTTATATGTCCAAACTCACACCTGCACTCTAGGTCCTATATTTTTGCATCTCTAGAGTATTTTTAGTGTCAAATTGTGCTACGAGTTGGATTACATTGCTTCCTAGCATCTTAATATCCATTTGATCGACATAAAAGGTTGGTACTTCAAATTCCGCATTCCTTTACTTGAAAGTTGTACTCAAATGAAATGGTAGTACTTTGATGATGTCACTAATGCCCAGACAGATGGAGCGACTGTGTAGATAGGATCCCCTTTTTACCTCCCCTTTTGTCTTTCTTTAATTGTCATTTTGGATATTTTGTCATGTGCATTTGAGGACAAATGCTTTTTAATTGTGGTGAGGTGAGGCCCACCTTTAATGGCTACTATTGTTCGTGTTTTGTTGATGTATTTTGGGTTGTTCTGTTTAAAATTGTGTTAATACTGCTTTTCTGTGGATGTTTGAGCTTGTGGCTCCTTTTGTTTTAAATTGCAAAATGATTTTGATCCATCCGAATTTTTTTGCCACCTCTCGTGTGTTGAATGTGGCTGTTCTATTGCAAAATTTAAGTCTCGGTCCCGATCAATACTGATGACTTGAATAGTGCTTTCAATTAAACAAACATGAATGCGCGGCTACGATGAGGCCAAATGAAGTTGCATAGACAATATGTGAACTCTTTGCATCTTGTTGTGATGAGCCATTTATCAAATCGATTCTTTTTTTATGACCGTTGCACACTAGCAAAAGTGTGGAGTCTTGTTTGACTTAAGTATCAAAGCCTTGTGTGATAAGCTTACTTGGAACCATGCATGACAACACCTAGAATTTGCTCTGTCGGTCCAGTTGACTAAGTAAGACTTTCTCTTGATATGATCCTAGGCAACTTCGAAGAGTGTGAACCAATTTGACATATACCTCTTTTGTGACCTACCTTGTGCGGGTGTGATTCTCTCTTGAACACCCTTTGAGCCTCACCCTTCTTTGGAAGAAACTTGATGAAAACTAGACCTTTCTTAATCCATTACCTATAATCCTCTTGAATTGTGGTTAGTTGAATAGCCAACTTAGGAAAGATAAGGGCAAGTCAAGAAGCGTAAGGAAAGTCTCCTCTTACCCATGGTTTTAAGAAAAATGGAACCCCTCTAAAAAAAAGAGAGAGAAAAGAGAAAGGAAAAGAAAAAGAATGAAAAAGAAAATTGTGGAATAAAATACCAAAGAAATAGGGTTCTGAACAATCCATGGAAAGTGAATAATAGGATGACCTATGATGCACTAATAAAAATAATGAAGGAAAAAGAAAGGAAGTGTTGAGAGCACCACATTTCATGAGGATAAAAGTCACTGAGCCTAAATGACCATACCTTTACACTTAGCCCCGTTGCAAGCCTTGTTAAGACCTTTGTGATCTTGATAAAGTCGAAATAAATGTTGATTGGAAAATACGGGCAAACCTATGGGTGAAAGCATGCATTGTGTTCATCTTTGTGAGTGTGAGCATTGTATCTGATTTCTGAACTTTAAATTAATTTTACCTTTGCGTGTGAAAATGGAATCATCATTTGTGTGAGGGAATTCGAAGGCTTATGTTGAGCTGTTGAGCTTGAACTTGCATTTGAAGCAAGTATTGCGAGCTTGAGAATCTTTGGTAATAGTGTGTCACAACTTGAATCTTTGAGTACACAATTGATCTTTGCATAAGTAAATTGAGTCTTGTTGTGTGCATTCATGATTGAGTCTTGTGTAGCATTGTTCGAGACACCCTTTTTGAACGGCTGAACTTGAGTTCTCTTGAGGACAAGCAAAAGTTTAAGTTAGGGGTGTTGATGAGTCCACAAATTGGACTCATTTAGGGCTATATTTTAATAAAAATTGTGTCCTCAAAGGCTTATTTTATCTCAATATCTGATGAAAGCCCTTAAGTTTCAGATATTTGATGTTTGAAGGAAAGCATGGACACTATGTCGCAAAAAGGCACGAAAAGGCTGAAAAGAACGAAGAAATGAAGGCATGAGGATCGCTGAGCCCACTTGGCGAGTCGCCGAAGGGTCTTACTTCGCCTTTTGTTCCAGTGTGCTGAGCCTTGAAGGAAAGGATCAAGTCGGCGGAAAAAGAGAGCAGTCGGCGCATCACCGAGAAGTTCAGTGAAGCAGTACCATGTCGCCTAATGACCTAGAGCACGACAATGTTGAAGGCTGGTGCAAGATGGCGATGAACTACACCAAAGGGTGAATCGCCGAGTTGATCGGCGATTCCGACTAACGACGCCTAATGATTTACTGCCGCGCAAATCTGTGAAAGCTATAAATACTAGTTAGGTTGTAGTTTTAAGAGTCGAACAATTATTATAATTTTCATATAGAATAGTACTTTTTGAGATATTCTCTCTAAGTTTGAGAGGGTTTTGAAGACTTGAAGTTCCAAAGGGTTTCATCTTCAAGATTTGGATTTAGGTCTCTTGGATTATTCAATTTTGGCCTGTATCAAGACTTAAATCTTCATACCTAGTTGAATGCAAGCTTAATTTGGTATAAATTTCTATCCCTTATACATGTGTGGCTAAAACCCCTAATTCTTGGGGTGTGATTTAACGAATATGGGTTAAGATAATTGTTGGGTCTTGCTTGCTGATAGTCTATTCGTAGTTTAAATGTGATTTCGTTTAGTGGTTGTGGATGAATTTAATGAATTGCAAATACAAGTTTATTTATGTGTTTTCGGCTTGCTCGAGAGAGAGGTCGTAAGCCTAAGACCACTAGATTGATGGCCAGTGTGAATGGATCGATATGAGGTTCAGCTCGAGAGAGTGAACCCTAATCCCATGTCCACACACTCATCTCGAGAGAGTGAGTGGGTTAAGGTGTAGGCTGGTCTTTATGCGGCAAGTGGGTGTCCGAGAGGAACACATTTGAAACGGGGTAAGTTGCTTGAGAGAGAGCTTATCCCCCCTTAAAGACTAGCCTAGTCACAGTTATTCTATGAATCTTCTATCGAAAGCATGTTCCCAATAATCTAGCTTAACTCGTATTCCTGTCACATCCCAAGGATCCCCACTCATTACTTAGAAACCCTTGTTTATTTTGCTGTTTTTACTCACTAGTGACAAAACCCTATTGTTTATTGACACTCTTGTGTCCCCCTTTTTTAATTTACAATGTTTTTAATCGTTAATGTTTTTAACTACGGCTAGTTAGAATTAAATTTTATTTTTCTATTAATTCTCAAAACCACTCTCTTGGGAACGATCCCAACCCTTGGTTGGGTAACTAAACTATTGTATGATCGTAGACACTTGCATCGGAAGTTGTTTCTTGATTACGCAAACATTAGAGATCTACGAAAGGTTATTGTATTTTTTTTAACCCAGCTTAGTTTCATGGAGCTCAAAGAAGCAGCAAGTGGCACAATCCAGCCCGAGGCTAATGCTGAGGTTACCTATATGCAACATTTTCTTCAAGAACTTCATGTCTATCTTCCTCAAGCTCCTACACTGTGGTGTGATAATCTTTCTTCTACTTACCTCACTGAAAATCTTATTTTCATGCGCGGACCAAACATATTGAATTGGATTTTCATTTTGTTTGAGAAAAAATAGCCTCAAAGACTTGGATGTTCGTTACGCCAGTTCCTTGGATTAGCTAGCAAACATTTTCACCAAGAGCCTTCTTTCTCATCAGTTTAATCTCCTAAGTTCCAAGCTTGCAGTTGTACGACCACTGCTCAGCTTGCAGGGGCATGTTAGGACATCATAATAGTGAGGTTACACGTATATGTAGTAATTGTGTTCTATTAGAATTCGTGTTTATATTTTATTTCTTGGAGAATTACTATTCAACTACACTTTGTGTAACATCCTTTGTATATTGAGGAAGAACTCTTCTATGAAATACAATTGAGATTTATTATATTCATAAAATCTCTACATAATAATTAGTTTAACACAATTTTATTTCAATTTAATTTAGTGTTAAAGATGGGTTTGATTTGATAAAAGAAGTGATTTCAATTTGCTATTTTGCCAATGTTTTGGCCACAATTGCAAACAAGGGCTTACATTTTATACTTTATTTCGCAACTACATTTGCATTTGAAAATTCGGTCAATTTTGCCGATTCGCTTCAATCCAAAGACTTTTAAAATGGTTAATCAGTGTGCACATCGTGGACAAGTAGGTGGATTGTGTTGCTTTACTTTTGATCTAGACTATTCAATTTCGATTCAATGGTCGAGATTTATCTAAGCTTTAAACTTTAATATATATTAGAAATATTGTATATATTTATATTTAAATCTTGAGTTGATCAAAGTTTCGGAATATTTTGATTAAATGCTCAAGATTCAATATTGCATTTAATATATAAGTATTTTTTTACTTTTTATTTCATTTCTTGCCCTCTCATCCTCATATATCACAAAACCTGATTCACTCTTCCTCTCATGTGCCCTATCCTACTTTTATCTAACCCATTCGGGCTTTGAATAAGTTGATAAAAAAGCTCGAATACTTTCACAATTTCAGGTGTTTTCCCTCTATTTTAGGTGATCATTTATTATCATTGTTGTGTTCCTTGGTGTACGAGCACCGGAGTAGTGGTTCTTACGGATGATGACCATTTGCTTTTTCAAAAAACAATCTCAGTTTCAAATGATTCTCGGCCCCAAATTGAAATCAATCTCAAAACCCTAGTATTTGATGGTTATTCTTCAATTCAAACACGCTTTTGACCCCCCTCCCAAAGGACTAAAATATTCACTCATTTGGCTAAACATGGGATTTTATCCAAGAGTCTTGAGTTTGTGTGTGTTTTCTCATTAAGATTCTAGTTCTTTTCATTTTGTTATTCTCATAAATATGATGATTACATTAGTTTTATGCCTCATACTCCATACTAAGGATTTACCCTTTGGAAATGGATAATTTGAATCGAACTCTATGAATATAGTAGTTCTTGGAAATTAAGAGTTGATTTGGAAGGGTTGTGTAGTGTTGATACGAATGTGTTGTTGTACCTTAAGATCGTGGTCATATTTATCGACTAACGCATTAAACAATTGATAGATCTTAGTTCGATACAAGAAGTTACATATGTTTTACCTAAGTCTTGGAATTTATACTAAGGATTGGTCGCTATAAGCAACATGATGTGACCACAATCACGATGAAGCTTGTTGCAATAGAGGTCGCTTCGCGACAAAAGAAATATGTGACGGAAAAAAGATTTTAAGTGTACATTGTACTAGAGGATGTGGCGTGATGTCTTTCGCATGCAAGTTGGATGAGGTAGAGGTCACATGATAATGAGGGGCAAAGAAAGAAGACTTTTTGGCCAAGTGATGGATGTGGCACCTATCACGACAAGTTTCACCTTGATGGATACTACGGCCTACCAATCCTAGTTTGGCTCCCAAGCTTATAGGTTGAACCTAGTACGGGTTTCTCTGCACTTTTACCTTGTTCTTTGATTTTCCAAGACCTAACACAAGTACTCTCTCCTCTTAACACCTCCTCACACTAAGGTAAGTTTCTTCCATTGAATTTTAAGTTATTCGATGCATTTATAACATGCAAATATTGATTCTCAGTGCAATTCCACTCAACGATCATAGGATTTTTGTAACACATCGAATTTGAAAAGGGTTGAAATTTTCAGTTGTTGCAGGACCTAATGCCAATCCCAACGGAGCCATCCACGGCCCGTGGACCGGCACATGGACCATAGGTCGTGTTGTGGATGGCAGTCCAAAGTCTACCAAAATGTCAACTTCTGGTACTTTTTCAACAGTTCACCAGGACGGTATGAGTCGTAGGTAGGTCTTGTAGGTGAGTCTCATACTTAGAGAAATTCTAAGGTCAAGAGTCGAGACTCACGACCCGTCAATGGAACCACGGTTCGTAGGTGTGTCCCGTCAATCGAGGTCCAAAGATCATGGTCTCTGAACCCATCGATGGCCTACCAGGACGATCCGTAGGTGGAACCACGGACCATCGGTCCCCACTGTCGATGGTATCGACATTTACTTTTATGAGGGCTTTTGGGTCTTTTCCTAATTATTCTAGCCTAATACTATGTCATTTTATCCTTCACTTAAAGCCCTATATAAGTGATTTTACCCCCAAATTTCCCCAATTGAAATCATTCTCTCAAAATCCTGAAAGAAGAATAAGTCTTCCTCTTAATGAGTTTTCGAAAGTGCTTCTAGATTATCTTTCCTTTGTTCCTCCTGAAAGGGCAATTTACTTCGGTATTTTCCTTCTCCTAGATACGCAACCTATCTCTATCCACCTTACCGTATGGTTTCGGAAAAACTTCAACAATTAAAAGAGTGATTGAAGGATTTATTGGAAAGGGTTTCATTCAATCGAGTATCACTTCATGGAGTTCTCCAGTTTTGTTTGTTCGTAAGAAAGATGGTTCACTTTGCCTGTGTATTGACGATCACCAATTGAATAAGGTTACCATTAAGAATTAAGATTCTCTTCCAAGGATAGATGATTTATTTGATCAACTCCAAGAATCAAGTTAATTTTCTAAGATCGACCTCCGGTCGAGTTATCACCAATTGAGGGTGAAGGAAAATGACATTACGAAGATGCCTTTTCAAACTTGGTGTGGTCATTATGAGTTTTTGGTTCTGTCGTTTGGTTTGACGGTTCTATACACCCATGTTACTCCTAGGGTATACTCTGGGTCGTGACACTTGGGTTCTTCAAGTTCAAGTCTCCTTTCTTCATTAATTGCTTATGACTTCAATATCAAGGTATGTAATGAGTTCATCAATGGGTTCCATCACCCATTGAGTGCCAAAATTTCTCCAATTCAATTTCCCTAAGTTGGTTATGTTTTCATTCAATTCCTCATGGATTTTATTTGTATGGATTTAAATTGTTTGATTTTTATCATATTATGATTAATTATATTAAATTACATTATTTTCAATCAATTCCATGTGAACCCATGCCTTGATCGTGATTTTGACTAAAAACCCCAATTTCCATGAATTTGAAGTAAAGTTGTGAATACTATTTTCATGAACTTATGCATGATTTACAAAAAGGAATGTCTTCTGATTTAGGTTGCTTTAAGATTGGAATCAATTATATTTTGAAAGGTTTTCTCACATTAAGGGATTATGGTTTTGTGAAAGGTTTTCTCACTCATGAATGATTGGGAGCTATTCTATGATATTTTTGGCTTGGACTAGTATCTTAATTGTGCTTTTCCATGGATGATGCTATGTTTATGATTATGACTAATTCTATTTGGATTTTACTTTGCATTGAGAGGATATTGACATGGAGGCTCTCCTATTAGTGGGTTGGGTCTCTAGTAGCAATCTCCTTGCCCCTAACTACTTGCCCCCATAGGCTGTCTTAAGTGGCATAGCTAGTGGATCAACCTAATGTACAAGTTAAGGTACTTGCCTTGGAAATTAAGGACATGTCTTTTTAGTGTGGGAGCAAGACACTAGATTCCATGTTATATCTCACATGGTCTATGTTGATTAATAGTAAATATCCCACAAAATGAACTAAGTGATTCTTAAGGGTTCTATGAAGCTTTCTTTTGATTTCAAGATACATTAACCATGTTCATAATTATGATTCTTCCTTAAAGGTTTTTACTATGTTTAGCTTGGTCATGCGTTTAATGTTTTTGATTACGTCCTTTTATGATCATATCTCATGTTTTATGCATATCCATCATACCTAGTACATTCCATGTACTAATGCATACTTGTGCCTACATTGTTTCACTAATTTAGGGCTTGATGACTCATCTCCCTACATTGGTGGCTAGTTGATCACCTAAGAGATTTAAGACTTGGTGAGTCCTCATACTCTGAGGACCATGTCACCTTTATTGCTTTCTTATATCTTTTATGTTTTCAGATATTTTATGTGGTATACAAGTTACACCCTAACCACTTCTTTTGGTATATTGTAGAAAGGCTTTTCAAGACTATGTTAGACATCCACTTTGAAATGTTAAACTATTTCCTCAATATGACACTCTTTACTTTTGTCTATTATTTTGTGTTGAATGTATGCCAAGTGGCTTGTGTAGGGCATCTCGGGGTCTTATATGCCAAGTCACGTCTAGGATATACTTTGGGCTGTGACATGTACGATTTCCTACGGTCCATAGATGAGCTTTCATAAAAAACAGTCAGTTAAAAAAGCAAGACCCAACCTGTGATCCTTTACAATAAAACCCTCAATTGGAAAATCATTCCCTTTTCCCTCTTCTGAAAACCATTTTCCACCATTACACCTCTTTAATTTACCACCCATTTATCACCCGTCACACCATATTATAATCCCACATTCCCATTATAATATCTTCCTTCTCCTTTTTCTAGTTTTGTTTTTTCTTCACAAATTTCCTAATCTTCATAGTTTCAATAAGAGAAATAGGTGTCGCGGGTCTATCACCTAAAGGAAGTCAAGTTGCATAGTTGTGTAACACTTACATAACTTTGATCTAACTCATAAATGTATGGTTTTGATCCTTTATTGCCTAAGTTTGTTGAATTTTCATTGTGAACTTGACCTAGGGTTGTTTAGTTAGTTTAATTGATTTGAAGTGTTTGCCTAAACCCTGGGAATGATGGTTTTTATATGAGTGAGCTATTAATTTCATCTAGAGAATGCATATAAATGTTTACAGATAGAGTGGGATGTTATCTGAAATGAATTATGAAATTAGGTGTGAAATAGGCATAGTGGCCGGACATTTTGTGACCTACGAGGGTCGCCTACAGACGATAGAAATTTCTACGATCCATAGTTTCCCATTGTAGAAATCCTTAAATGATCAGTATTTCCCATCTAGCACCTATGTTTTTATGGATTGTATCTACGAGTCATAGGATATTTTACAGTTCATAGATAGGAATCATATAAACACCGCCATATGTAAAGATTTAAATTGAAGACTATAAGGCTTATCTACAATTTGTAGAAATTTCTATAGGTCGTAGATTAGTCTCATAGTCCTAAAGGCACAAACCTATAGCCTAAGTTAGGAACTATGAGTTGACCTACGGCCCGCAGAAATTTTGACGGACCGTATTGTCAAACTGGAGCTCCGAGTTCAGAAGCTTAATATTTGACTTCCTTTCCTACGGTTAGGTCCTACGGTCCGTAGGAACCAACCATAAGACCACAAACAATGCATTTCCTACAACTTTTGTTTTGGATTCCTAGTTTTATTTTCAACTTTCTTGCTTTTTAGTGTATTTATGGTACTAATGAGTCTTCCACGGGTCTTATGCCACCAAAGGGTACTTCATGAAGAGGGGGAAAGTCCATTGTACCTTCTTTATAGGGTGGGATTTATCAGTTGCGGGACGAAACCACACATGATGACCAAAATGGTTCGGAATACAATTTAGACATGAGAGATGACTCACCTAGAGTACCTCAGACCACTAGAAATTGGTCCTGGCAACTGGAGATGATCCTAGACCCGATGTATATAGTCACACCTCTATGAATTTCAATTCCCCAGTCTGAAGAGCGAGCGGAAGCTTCTGTCCAGGAGGCTAGTTTATAGGCAAAGTCGGTTTCTAGCTTGTAGTCCAAGTCAGGCTCCGGATCACAATCTAGTTCTGTGTTTAATTTTGGGGCATCCCAGTCCAAAGAGGTACATGATCCACCAGCCACTAGACCTTCTCACCTGATACGCATTGGTAGGGAGCCGAATGAAGGGTGTGTCGAAGGCATGTTTCATATATATTTGGATGCAGTCCAGCAAAATGCTCAGCCTATCATTGAAGATCCAAGAGTACTTACCGAGAGTCTTCACATTATTTCAACCATTCATGAGTTATTGAAGAGGCATATGTGTGAGTGGACGACTGACCCACCGGGATTATATAGTGTTATCATGGTGCGAGAATGTTATGCCTCATATGCAACCATAGTGAAGAGCTTTTTACATATGTGGGTCAAATAGTTTGATCAGTCCCCACTTTTATCCCCTCTAGTATGGGACATTCTTGTAGACCTATCTATGCGCACATTCCTTTGTTTTATTTATGGCCCATTACATCTGCAACCCATCTCTATGGTAGATTTTGACAACTAGATGCAGTTAGTCTGGAACAGATCATCTATGTAGGATTCGGCACAAAAATAGGACTTGCTATGATGGGTAGCTGGCTATATAGCTGATCATGGGGTTTATCCTAAATATATTTGTGATATCATAGCCTCTATCATGAAGGCTTCCCTAATTCACTAACCTTCGCCAAGGGAATATGAGTGTGATTGAGTATGCCTTGAAGTTCACAAAATTGTTCTGATATGCTCCTACTATGGTTGCCGATCCTAGAGCAAAGATGAGAAGTTTGTTTTGGGAGTGTCTAAAATGGTGGTTAAGGAATGTCTTACATACATGCTAATTAAAGAAATAGACATTTCTCATGTAATGATTAATTCTCAAAAAAAGTTAAAGAGTAAAAGCTTAAGGAAAGGTCAAGGGATGCGAGGAGGGCAAAGACCAGTTATGGTGACTTCTCAAATTCAATGTCTGATGGGCCTGGTCATTCTAAGTTATCACAAAGGTTTTCCGTCAAGGTTCTGATTAACATTTCAAGGACACTTCATCCAGTTTTAAGTGTCAACGTTCGCTAGTTAGTATATAGCCCAACTAAATGAGTTGGGATCGAATCCCACAGGGAGTGGTACGTGTTTAAGATTCAATAGAAAAGTACGAATATGATCAAGTCAGTCATAGGAATAGAAATTATCGAACAAAATCATAATTCAAATCAGGGTGTGACATGAATGTCAAATAAAGGGATTTTGGTTTTAGTTATCAACTACAGCAGCAACAAAACAATACGAAAATGACAATAATGAGACATGTTCTTGGGATGTGACTCGATTATAGGCTAGCGTAGACAAATGAGTAATTGAAATTGTTAGGAAATAGCTGTAAATTATTGAATAAGCTAGACGATAGAGAAGGTAAACTTTCTCTCGAACAATTTACCCTGAATCAAGTCGATTTCTCTCGAACATCGACAAACATGCAAAATAAAAACATCCTACGCTTTAGTCCATTCAGTCTCTTGAGATAAATGTATGTAAAAGGGTTTAGGATTCACTCTCTCGAGCTGAACCCATGACAACCCAATACCCATAGACCATCAATCAATAATCCTAGTTTTAAAACCTCTCTCTCGAGCAAGTCAAATTAAACTAAACCACAATTAATGATTGAAATCACTTCTAAACAACATTTAAACTAACAATTAGCAATACCCATAAACTAAATCAGCCTATAATTACACCCCAAGAATTGGGGTTTTAGCTAGACATCATAAAAAGATAAAAATCATTACCAAATTAAGTTTCCATCAACTAGGTAAGATTGATTTCGTCTTTACAAATGTCCAAATTGAAGAATCTCAAAGACCTACTTTTAATTTCTCAAAAGTGAAAAACTTCAATTCTTCAAAGCTAAGGAAAACTTGTCTCAATACTCAGAATTCTCTATTTGTCAACTGAAAATTCAATGTAATGAAAATATGATATTAAACTAAATTTTCAAAAATGTACTTATAGTCGCCAAAAATATGCTGCGAAGAGCCATTCGCACAGTAAGTTGGGCTCGTCGATCCACTCGGTGATGTACCCTTTAGCCAATTTCACTGCCTTTCTGTCTTGGCCTTTAGCATCCTCAGGGTCTGTAACATTTGGGCGATCCAACACTGCATCGTGGAGCTTCTTTCTCTTGCCGACTTGATTTTCTCCTTCAAAGCTTGGCACACTGGAACTTTAGGCGGTCAAGAAGCCCTTCGGCCACTCGCTAAGTAGACTTGGCGCTCACCAAGCTTCTTTTTCTTCACTCTTTCAGCTTACTTCGTTCCTTTTTGCACATTAGTGTCCTTGCATTGTTTCTCAATTCATATACCTGTAAATCAAGGGTTTTACATCAGTTATTGTCACAAAACAAGCATTTGAGGACACTAAACCTATACAAATAAAACCCTGAATGAGTCCAAATCTTGGACTCATCAACACCCCCAACTTAAACTTTTGTTTGTCCTCAAGTAAAACTCAAGTGCATCAGTTAAAAAAGGATGTCTCAAACAGTGCTACAGAAGACTCAATCATGAATACACACAATAAGATTCAACTTACTTATGCAAGGATCAATTGTGCACTCAAAGATTCAAGTTGTGACTCACCATTATCAAAGATTCTCAAGTTCACAATACTTGCTTCAAATGCAAGTTCAAGCTCAACAAAGGTACTCAAATTCCCTCACACAAAGATGATTCCATATTCACACACAATTGTTCAACAATTTATAGCTTTGGAATCAGAAACAACTCTCATACTCACAAAGATGAACACATGCATTACTCCACCCATAGGTTTGCCCTTATTTTCCAATCAACACTTGTTTAAGCTCACTCAAGATAAAAAAGGTCTTTTCAAGGCTTGTAACGGAGCTCAGTGTAAATGTATGGTCATTTAGGCTCAGTGGCTATTATCCTCATGAAATGTGGTATGAACAACACTTACTTTCATTTTCTTCATCATTCTCATTCATGCTCAAAAGTCACCCCATTATTCACTTTCCATGGAATACCGGACACCCCATTTGTTTTGCAACTTTCATAACTTTATTCCACAACTTTTTCATTCTTTTCCTTTTTCATTGTTTTCTTTTCTTTTTCTCTTTTTTTTTGTATGGAGGGGTTCCATCTTTCTCAAAACCATGGGTCAAGGGGAACTTCTTTGCACTTTTTGATTTACCTTCTCTTTTCACCACACCCCCAACTTAGGCTTTTGGTCTAAGTTGGCTATTCAAACAAACCACACTTCATGAGGATTATGGGTGAAGGGATAAAGAGAGGTTTCATTTTCATCAAGTTTCTTCCAAGAAAAAGGCTAAGGCTCGAAGGGTGTTCAAGCAAAGTTCACACACTCACAAGGTAGGCCACAAAAGAGGTATACTGTCAAATTGTTTCACTCTTTAAATTTGTTGACTAAGATCATTTCAAGAGCTTGCATCACTTAGTCAACAGGACCAACAGGGTAAATTCTAGGTGTCATCACACATGGTTCACGGTAAGCTCATCACACAAGGCATTGGCACCAATATCAAACAAGACTCCACACTTTTGCTAGTGTGCAATGTTCATTACAAGAGACTCAATTCGATATTCGGCTAGTCACAACGAGATGCAGAAAGTTCACATATTGGCTATGCAACTTCATTTGTCCTCATCGTATCCGAACACTTATGTTTGTTCGATTGAGAGCACTATTCAAGTCATCGGTATTGATCATAACCGATACTCAAATTTTCACAAGAACAACCACAATTAAACACAATCAAGAGGTGGCAAATTTTTATTTTTTTTAGAAGGGTCCAAAAACCATTTTCAATTAAAACAAGGAGCCACAAGCTCAAACATCTACAAAACAGTGCCAAAATACAATATACATCACAAAACCCAATATATACAAAAGTCATCATCACAAGAGGTAGGTATGGAAATACCTCACCCCACCACAAACAAAAGAAATTTTCCCTCAAATGCAATAAAGTACTAAAAATCAATAAAAAAAGACAGAGAGGGAGGTAAAGATAAGTCCTGTCTACACAGTCGCTCCATCCGTCGGGGCATCAATGCTCGGTGTAACACTCTGAACTTGGGCATCAGTGCCCGGAGTCACATCAACAACACTTGATCCACTAAGGCCTTCCATAGATGTCTATGTCAGCAATGTCTGAATCACTGACTGTACAATCGTCTCCTCCAGGTCAAGTAGGTCTCCATAGATGGTCTCTTCCAGCATCTCTATCTCTACTCCCCATGCACTTTTACGGGGCGGCATGTCGAGGTTGGTTCTAGACATATCTGCAAAAACTTAAAAAAAAGTTAGATTCATTTTAAGAAAAGTTGCAAAAAAATAGTTGCAGATAGACTCGCCGAATCACTTGGGCGAGGAAAGTCGGGCTCACCGAAAGGATTGTCTAAAAAGTTCTCAAACAAATTGGAATGTCAGTGATGGGAGGGTTCTTTAGGCGAACCGCCGACAACATTCGGTGAGCGTAGACCAGCCCAACGTGCCTACTTTCAACCCCGACTTCCAAAATCAACCTCACAGCCTCTGAAAAAAAATTATACCACATACTAGTTAAATTAGGCTAAGACCCATGCTACTTATGCCCCGGGGTACTCAGACTTCTCCCGGTTTGGCCAAATTTAGCCATTTGACGACTTTAGCCCTTAATAATGACGTCAACCGCTTCATCATTGGGAAAAACACATCATTTGGCACAAATGTGGGTTACTTAGACTTCACCCAACTAGAACTATTAACAATATAGCACAACCCAATAATTTAGATCAATTTTAAGCACGAAAACTCGGGAAATCAACAATATTGGCATTTTAGGCAAGATATTCAAATTAAAACAGGCAGACATGCACACAAGCACAAAAACAATGAAATTAGAGAGGCCCATCACACTTGACTAAGATCAACACAATTGTGAATGAGTAAAATCACTAAAGACGAGTTTGGGGTTCAAAAAACCAACTTTTAATGTCGAATAAATAAGTTGAAATGCTAGGAGACAAAGATATCTGACTTCGAACACACAATCGATGACTAAAAAGAGGTAATAATGCAAAAATATAGAAAAATATAGTGCGGGTGTGAGTTTGGGAAGTTAAAAAGTGAGGGAATGTGAAAGAGTTTGAAAGTTTAAACCTTTTGCTTTTAAAACCATCCAGTTCTCGCCTGTTTGGCGACATTAGTTTTGCTTGCCGACCCACTCGGCGACACGCCGAGTGGGCACTTACCTCGCCGAGTTTTATAGGACCTCCAGTTAATATAGGGGTCCACGCCGACCTATTCGGCGACACGCTGATTTGCTCTTGGGCTTGCCAAGTTTTACAGACTCTAACCTTAGAATTTTTTGAGTCTAACGGCGGTCCAAGTCGGGCTCGCTGACCTTTTCGTGAGTTGCTGACTGGACATTTAGCTCGCTATCTTGCACTTTTCGAACACATTCTACACTTCAACCTGCAAAATTGACACACGATTATTTCTAAAACAAAACGAAAGCAGTAAAACTTGGGTTGCCTCCCAAGAAGCGCCTTAGTTAACGTCGTGGCATGACGTAATTCCCCTCTCAAATTTGATTCGTGGGATAGAGACGAGATAAAACATGACCCATTTGGGTCTTCAGCAGCTGTATAGATATGGAATAGGAAGCAATCATCTAATTCAGCAGTGAGACATTTTCTTTTATCTCATTCAATACTTTGTTGTGTTCTTTGACTTTGTGGAGAATGAGTGAGAGTATCTCTTCTATTTGTCCACCCTCGTACTCCTTCGGCTTTATACGCTCATGAGAGGGACTGTACCGTTCTTTGTTTTTCTTTGGTACTTCCATTTCCATAATCTTTTTGGCTACGAGATCCAGCTGAGTCAATAGTATGGCCAAAGTCTGGTCCTTTGCAGTCTCTTTGTTGGTCTTGGCCATATGATCAAGGAGTTGGGCTGCTATTGCATAGGGTAGTTGTGTGAGACCACCTGGAGAAATTTGGTCAGTAACTCCTCTGTTCTTCGGACCAAGACCTCTATAGAAACAGTCTAGCAGCATTTTATCTGAGATTTTATGAGCTGGGAATTGTAGCAATAGTGACTTAAATCTCAGCCACAACTCATGGATTGACTCACCCTCCAATTGCCTAAAACTTAGGATGTTATCCCTAAGAATTATCATTCTCAAAGGAGTGTGGTCCATTGGGTCACCGTTGCTACAAGACATGCTCCTTTCTTCTGTTCTAAACAAGCAACATGAAAACCAAACTAAAAGTAAGTAGATACAATTATGACTAAAAAGAACAAAATTCAAGTTAACCACAAAATCTTAACCAACACCACTCCCGGCAACGGAGCCATTTTGATTAACATTTCAAGGACACTTCATCCAATTCTAAGTGTCAACGATTTCTAGTCAGTATATAACCCAACTATAGTTGGGGTCGAATCCCACAGGGAGTGGTACGTGTTTAAGATTCAATAGGAAAGTACGAATATGATCAAGTCAGTCATAGGAATAGACATTATCAAATAAAATCATAATTCAAATCAGGGTGTGACTCCAATGTCAAATAAAGGGGTTTTGGTTTTAATTATCAACTACTGCAACAACAAAACAATACAAAAATGACAATAATGAGACACGTTCTTGGGATGTGATTCAATTATAGGCTAATGTAGACAAATAGGTAATTGCAAGTGTTAGGAAATAGCTGTAAATTAGTGAATAAGCTAGACTATAGAGGATGTAAACTTTCTCTCGAACAATTTATCCTGAATCAAGTCAATTTCTCTCGAATATCGACAAGCATGCAAGATAAGAACAACCTATGCTTTAGTCCATTCACTCTCTCGAGCTGAATGTACGGAAAAGGGTTTAGGATTCACTCTCTCGGGCTGACCCCATGACAACCCAATACCCATAGACATCAATCAATAATCTTGGTGTTAAAACCTCTCTCTCGAGCAAGCCAAAAATACAAAGGTAGAACTGCATTTGCAACTACAATTCTTAAATTGAACCACAATTAATGATTGAAATCACTTCTAAACAACATTTAAACTAACAATTAGCAATACCCATAAACTAATTCAGCCTATAATCACATAATCACACCCCAAGAATTGGGGTTTTAGCTAGACATCATAAAAAGATAAAAATCGTTACCAAATTGAGTTTCCATCAACTGGGTAAGATTGATTTTGTCATAACAAAGGTCCAAATTGAATAATCTCAAAGACCCATTTCCAATTTCTCAAAAGTGAAAAACTTCAATTCTTCAAAGCTAAGGAAAATTTGTCTCAATACTCATAATTCTCTACTGAAAATTCAATGTAATGAAAATATGATATCAAACTAAATGTTCAAAAATATATTTATAGTCGCCAAAAATATGCTGCAAAGAGCCATTCGGTGCAGTAAGTCGGGATCGAAGATCCACTTGATGATGCGCCCTTTAGTTAATTTCATCGTCTTTCTGTCTTGGCCTTCAGCATCCTCAAGGTCTGTAACATTTGGGCGATCCAACACTGCATCACGGAATCACTCGGCGATCCATCGACTGCTCCTTTTTCTCGTCGACTTGATTTTCTCCTATAGAGCTTGACACACTGGAGCTTTAGGCGGTCAACAAGCCCTTCGGTGACTCGCCAAGTAGACTTGGCGATCACAAGGCTTATTTTTCTTCACTCTTTCAGCTTACTTCGTTCCTTTTTGCATATTAGTGTCCTTGCGTTGTTCCTCAATCCATATATCTAGAAATAAAGGGTTTTACATCAGTTATTGGCATAAAACAAGCATTTGAGGACACTAAACCTATACAAATAAATCCCCAAATGAGTCCAAATCTCAAACTCATCAGGTTTCTCAAAAGCTTTGGCCCTTAATTTCAACAAATATAGGGTGTCTAAACACAATCCTTAAGGAGGAAATGATGGTGGAAATAGCTCTTCGGTTCCCGCATGCCAAAAGTGGGGAAAGAGTCATTATGGAAAATTCTTGATTGGTATAGATAATTGCTTTGGTTGTGTTAAAATTGGTCACCTCTTAAGAGATTAACCTTCTAAAATGGACAAGGGAAATGATGGTAGGTAAGCTCTGCCTATAGGTTCATGTTTGGGTGCTCCAAAGCAAAACCACTTTTATGCACTTCAAACTTGACATGATTAATAGGGTTCTCCCGATGTTGTTATCGTTATGTTGAAAGTCTTTCATCTTGATGTTTATGAATTTCTTGATCCTGGTGCTACGTTGTGTTTTGACGCTATATGTGTCTATGAGGTGTGATATTTCTCTAGATGTGGTTTTAGACCCCTTTTCTGTCTCTACTCCTAGGTCATGACAAGTTGGTATTAGAGCCCCAGGTTCACCGATCTCACTTGTACTAAGATAATACCTAGTAGATTCCTACGGATCAGTGCGGAGACGTCTGTGTCCTATCTTTGAGAGACCACAAAGTGTCTTTAGGAATTCCTCTCTTTTGTATTACTTTCGTGCAACATGTGTGATGTAATTTTCTTAGAATATCACTTGTTTCACTGGATGGATTGTACACAGTGCGAGGTGGATTGGGGTAAAGGCTGACCTCTCTTGCCAGGTACGGGTGTAGCACCACCCCTAGTTAGAGAGCAGGGTCTGGATCTAGTGGCGAATCCTCCTGCAACCCAAGATCCACAGAAATCGATGGGGACGAGACTAGCTCAGCCACCACCAGGAGCAACTATGGCTCTAGATCTCGAGGAAGCCATTACTCAACTTTTGACGATGCTTGGGGCTATGTAGCAGGCCCGAGCACCAACACTAGTATCGATATTACAGTAGTATCAACCTATAGTAGAGGCACCTCGGGCCTAGGTACCACCTGGGGGTGCCCAACCCATGATTACGGTCGGAGTTATGCCACTAGAGGAGCACAAGATGGTTAGAGTGTTCTTGAGGCTTTCACCTCCGAGGGTTTTTAGGGTTTCAGGTGAGGATGCCCATGAGTTTCTGACTATTTGTTGTGAGCATCTTCATACCTTGGGTCTCGTGGAGTTGAGAGGAGTTGACTTCACTGCGTATCATTTTGATGGGCTAACCAGACAGTGGTGGCATGCATTTATTGAGACTAGACCAGCAGGGTATTTTCCGATCACTTGGACAGAGTTATTTGAGGTCCTTTTTGCCAAGTTCATTCCTCGCATTATTAGAGATCACCTCTAGGATCAAGTCTCTATGTTGCAGTAGGGTCCTATGACAGTGTCTGAGTACAATGCGAGATTTCATAAGCTCTCCCGCCATGCTACCATGATTCTACCTACTGAGGAGGAGATGGTTTAGTGCTTTTTTTGTCGGTTAAGACTTTAGTTATGGAGGAGAGGGTTCACTGCCATGGTCTCAGCGGGTCTCTCCTTTCTATATGTTTTTGATTGTGCGCGCTCTATTGAGCAACTCTATCATGAGGCCCAAGGGGTAGCGACAAGAGAGCTAGATATGAGGGTAGCTATAGTAGGTCCTATTCCAACCACACAGATTCATATAATAGGGATCGACAACGGCTTAAGTAGGGTCAACCTAGTCAGCATGTTCAAGCCTCATTTAAGAGTTTAGAAGGTGATCAGTATGGCCTGAGTGAGGTTCGCTCTAGCCAGAGTCATGGATCCCGGATTAGTACTTCAGGATGTGGTTGCCTTTATTTTGGGAGCAAATCATATTTAGGTTGTTTTGACTGTGGTGAGTTATGTCAGTGGGCTAGAGATTGCCCTTTTTAATAGATGGATCACTCTAGTTCTAAAATTAGCTCTAGCAGCTCCACTAGCAGCACCTTCATCTAGAGGTCGAGGTTAGGGTCAGGACCATCGCGGTGGACAGAAGCGTATTTGAGGTGGTCCATAGGGAGGCAGGTGTAAGATATATGGATAGTGTAGAGGCGGGCATGGCAATTTCTATGCAGTTCCAGTGAGGGTAGAGGCAGAGGCATCAAATGATGTGATCACAAGTACAATTTTATTATGCCTTTAGCCCACCTCAACTTTATTTGACCCTATTTCCACATATTTGTTTGTGTTTGTGTATTATTCTTCTCGTATGGGTACGAGTTTTGAGCATATAGCAGCATCGTTGCGTGTGTCGACCCCCATGGGTGAGTCTTTAGTAGTGGATTAGGTGTTTTGATCTTATTTAGTTGCTATTCAGGGGCGTGACACCTAGGTTGACCTTATATTGTTATATATGCTTGGTTTTGATTTGATTATGGGAATAGACTAGTTATTTTCCTACCATATGGATTTAGATTATTTATTTAAGATCGTTACCTTAGTCATGCTTGGTGTTCCCCGCAGTGGTGTGGTAGGGCTCCATTAGCAGCACATCAGTTGGTGTTATATTTTTTGTTCATGCTTGAAAGCTAGTGGTTAGCAGGTGTTTTTCTTGTTTGGCCTATGTGAATGATGTGAGTAATGAGGTCCCTCTAGTTGATTGCATTCCATTTGTCTGTGATTTTGCAGATGTGTTTCCTATCGACCTACCTTGCCTACCCCTAGAGCGTGATATTGACTTTCTGCTTGAGCTTGAGCTGGGTACTCAGCGTATTTATATTCTGCCATATCGGATGGCCCCTACTGAGCTTAGGGAGATCAATGTTCAACTTCATGACCTTTTAGGTAAGAGGTTGATCAGGCATATTATGTCTCATTGGGGTCCTCCTATTCTATTTGTGAGAAAGAAGGATGGTTGGATGCACATGTATAATAATTATTGGCAGTTGAATAAGGTAATAATGAATAGCCATTATCCCATGCCTAGGATTATGACCTACTTGACCAGCTTCAGGGTTCCACATTTTTTATGAAGATTAATGTGAGGTTGGGTTACCATTAATGGAGGATTAGGGCAGTGGACATCCCTAAGACCTCATTTAGGACTCGATATGGTCATTATGAGTTCCTTGTGATGTCTTTTGGGTTCACTAATGCCTCTGCCACCTTCATGGACTTGATGACGTAGGTGTTTAGGCCATACCTTAATTAGTTTTTCATTGTAATCATAGATGATGTTATGGTATACTCTCGGAGTAGGAGTGATCATGAGCAACATTTGATGTTGGTGCTCTAGACTTTGAGAGATTAGAGACTTTATGCCAAGTTCACAAAGTGCGAGTTTTGGCTTAATTCCATTGAATTCTTGGATCCCAGGGTCTCCAAGGATGGAAGCATGGTAGATCCGGTGAAGATTGAGTCAATTCGTGATTGATCTAGGCCGACTTCAGTTACTGAGGTTCCTAGTCTCGTCTGTTTAATGAGCTACTACAGATGGTTTATGGAGGGCTTCTAAAATATTTTAGTACCTTTGACCTGGTTAACCCGCCTTGACGTTCCTTTTGAGTGGTCTGAGAAGTGTGAGTCAAGCTTTAGGAATCTCAAGGAGTTGTTAACTACTACTTCTCTAATGACTCTTCCAGTTGAGGGCAAGGGCTTCACGGTCTATTGTGACACATCCAACATTAGTTTGGGTTGTATATTAATACAACGGGACCTTGTTATTGCATATGTGTTGATGTAGCTTAGGCTACATTAACGCAACTACCTCACTCATGACTTAGAGTTGGTGGCGGTAGTTATCGTGCTTAAGATCTAGAGGCACTACCTATATGGAGTTCATTGTGAGATCTACAACTAATCACATGAGGCTTTAGTATATCATGAGGTAGAGGGATTTAATTAATGGCAACGTCATTGGATTGAGCTTCTAAAGGACTATGACATCTCTATTCTCTACCATTCTGGCAAGGCAAATGTGGTAGCGAACACCTTGAGTTAGAAGGCAGTGAGTATGGGTAGTCTAGACTTCTTATCTACTGTGAAACGACCTTTAGCTTTGAACATTCATTCCTTACCTAATCAGATGGTATAGTTGGATGTCTGAGATTATAGATGTGTCTTAGCCTACGTGGGAGTTCAGTCCTACTTGATCAGATTCTTAGCCAACAGTTTGAGCATGAGTCCTTGGTAACACTTCGAGATCGAGTGTTAGCGGGTGATTCCGTTTATAGTACCTTGGATTTAGACGGGGTTTTGATGTTTGCAGGCTGTATTTGTGTCTTGAGAGTTGGGGGTTTGATTCAGTTAATACTTCAAGAGGCCCATTATTCTAGATATTCTATTCATCTGGGAACCACAAAGATAAGTCGTGACTTAAGGCAGCATTATTAGTGGGCCAGCATAAAGAGAGTCATTACAGACTATGTGTCCCGTTGCTTGAGTTGTGAGCAGGCGAAGGCAGAGCATTTGAGACTTGATGGTGAGTTCCGGAGATAACCCATTCCGGGGTGGAAGTGGGATCGCATCACTATGGACTTTAGGGTGGGTTTGCCTTAGACTTTTAGAGGTATTAGTATTATTTGGGTAATCGTGGATCGATTGACCGAATCAACACACTTCCTCCCTGTTCATTCTTCATTTGGTGCTGAGAGGTTAGCCCGTATTTGCATTCATGACGTGGTTCATCTTCATGGTGTGCCTGTCTCTATTATATTAGATCGGGGTGCTCAGTTCACTTCTAACTTTTGGAGGACTTTCCAAGATGAGTTGGGCACTCGGTTGATCTTAGCACAACCTTTTACCCACAGACTGATGGTCAGTCGGAGTGTACTATTGAGGTTCCCAAGGACACGATACAGACTTGTGTTTTAGAGTTTGGAGATTTGTGGGACCGGTTCTTGCCTTTGCCAGAGTTTGCATACAATAATAGCTACCATTATAACATCCAAATGGCCTTGTTTGAGGCCTTATATGGTCATCATTGATGCTCTACAGTTGGTTTGTTTGAGTCTACAGAGCCTAGACTGCATGGCAAAGACTTGATTCAGGAGGCTTTGGAGCAGGTGAGGGTGATTTAAGACAGAGTTCAGACAGCTCAGAGTAGGCACATGAGCTATGTTGATTGTAGGTGACGACCTTTAAGGTTTTCAGTTGGTTATAAAGTTTTCCTCTATGTATCACCCATGAAGAGCGTGATGAGCTTTGGGAGGCGGGGCAAGCTTAGTCCTAGGTATATTGGGCCTTTAGAGATGCTTCGAATAGTCAGAGATGTTGCTTATGAGTTAGCTTTGCCTCTAATATTCTCAGCTATCCACCTAGTCTTTCATGTTTTGATGTTGCACCGATAATTTATTGATGAGTCGCATGTGCTTTTAGTATGATGCAGTAGAGTTGGATGATCGCTTGACCTTCGTAGAGGAGCCAGTTGCCCTTTTTTCTAGAGATGTGCAGCGGTAGCGCTTGAGAGTCATTCCTATGGTTAAGGTCCGTTTGAGGCATCATCTAGTTGAGGAGACTACCTGGGAAATCAAGCATGATATGCGAGAGCAGTTTCTTGGCTTGTTTGAGCCTTCAGGTACTTATTCACTCTTACTTTCGTAGACGGAAGTCCTTTTTAGTAGTGGATATTATAATGACAGTCATGCCATTTAAGTGTTTATGCCTTTCATTTGTGATTTAGAGCCCTTATGTAGCGACCCCAAGTCATTTATGACTTACTGGGACCGATAGTTCGTTCACACGATCGTTGGTTTTGTTTTTATGCAAGTTTTAGTGTTTTGGGAGCTTTTAAACCTTGAACGGTAATTTTTTTGATCATAATTTCATGAATATGACCTTAGAATCTAGTTCTAACAATTCCATCAACTCTAGAAGGGTCATTTTAGGCTAATAATATAGTCGACATGACTCCCGAGGCTTTCAGCGTGAGTCTATGTGTTTAGGCACGCATTTTAACTTTCAAATTGAAGGCGAAGTTTAACTTTAGTCAACAATCTGAGTAAACAAGCCCAAATGAGAATTTGGTCAGCGTGGTTAGCTCCGAAATGCTGAGTTTGGTCTAGAACGACCCTTCATTTAGATTCTGAGGCTTCCAGGCTTATACTGAGGCCTTTTGTGGATTTTGGCTTAAAATAGAAATTGCGTGTGGGGCCTGATAGTTTAATGACGTAATCAAAGACATGACTTCCAATTAAGGTGTCAACGATCATGTGCAATTATATAACCCAACCGAATGAGTTGGGGTCGAGTCCCAAGGGAGTGGTTGAAAGAATTAATAGGAAAGTAAAACTACGTTCTAACCAATCATAGCTATAGATATTAACGATTAAAAACAATGTAAGTTCAAGAAATGACACAAATGTCAATTATCAAATGGGAGGTTTGTATTCAACTAATGAACAAAAATAGTAAAAAAACTATAAAGACACGAGATAGGGAGACGGGATTCTTGGGATGTGATAGGAATATGGGATAAAATATACTATTGGGTAAACACTATTGATAGTAAATCGCTGAATATTTGTAACTAGGCTAGACTTTAGTGGGGGTAAATTCTCTCTCAAGCAACTTACCCCGAATCAACTCGGTTTCTCTCGAACACCGAGTTGCAACATTTAAGCATAGCCTCTGCCTTAGCCCATTCACTCTCTCGAGCTGAATGTGTGGGAAAAGGTCTAGGAATCACTCTCTCGAGTTGAACCCACGACGACCCAATAACCACTGGCTATCAATTTAGTAGTCTTAGTTTTAAAACCTCTCTCTTGAGCAAGCCAAAAATACTAAGATGAAATCGTATTTGCAACTACAATCCCATTAAGTTCAAACACAACTACTAAACGAAATCACATTTAAACAACAAATATACTAACAATAAGCAATACCCAACTGGGAATTTAACCCATATTCACAAAATCACACCCCAAGAATTGAGGCTTTAGCTAGACATGAAAAAGAGATAGAAATCAATACCAACAAGTGCTTCCATCAAGTGGGTACGATAGAAAATGTCTTTAAACACGTCTAGGATGAAGATTCTTGGATGCCCACTTCTAATTTCTTGGAGTTGAAAACCTTCAAAACCTTCAAGTTCAAGAATAATGTCTCCAAAAAAACTCTAAGAACTAAAAACTGAAAATATTATAAGTCTCAGTAATAATTCTCTAGAACTTGATACTATGCTACATAATTAAATGAGTATTTATAGTTTTTGAAAATTTGTGCTGCGAAGGACCACTCGGCGCAGTTAGTCGGGATCGCCGATACACACGGCGAACCACCCTTTGGTCTGGTTCATCGCCTTTCAGCTTTTGCCTTTAGCATTTTTGCGTTTTGATTCATTAGGCGATAGGGAACTGCTTCGCGGAACTACTCGGCGATGCGTCGACTGCTCCCTTTCCTCGCAGACTTGATCTTTTCCTTCATGTCTCAGCACACTAGAACTTTAGGCGAGATTTGAGGCCTTTCGGCGACTCACCTAATGGATTAGGCGACCTTCAAGCCGTCTTTTCTTCTTTCTTTCACCCGCTTTGTTCCTATTTCCTCAATAGCGTCCATGCTTTGTCTCTCAAGTCAAATACCTGAAACTTAAGGATATACATCAGATATTGAGACAAAATATGCATTTGAGGACACTAATTCAATCAAAATATAGCCCTAAATGAGTCCAAATTATGGACTCATAAACACCCCCAAAACTGAGCACTATTTGAGTCATCGATATTGATCAAAACTGAGACTCAAATTTTCTAAACAACATCACATTCAAGTACATACAAGAGTGGGTGAAAAATTTGGAAGGGTCAAAAATCATTTGCAATTAAAGCATAAGGAGCCACAAGCTCAAACATCCACAGAAAGTAGTGTATAACATAATAATAAGCATAACAATCCAAATATACGATCAAAACATCAGTCATAAAAGCACGCAAAGGTGGGCCTCACCCCACCACAAATAAAAGTATTTGTCCTCAAATGCTAATAACATTATCCAAAATTTAAAATAAAGTAAGAAAGAGAGGGAGGTAAAGAGGGGATCCTATCTAAGAAGTCGCTCCATCTATCTGGGCATCAGTGTTCGGTGCATTGGTTTGCATTTGGGCATCGGTGCCCGGAGTCACCTCAGAGGTGCCAACTCCACTAGAGATATTAAAACGAGTATTTACTAGGGAAGCCTGCACAACCGCATCTATCATGGCTGCTTCAGTCTCAGTCAGGTCCTCATCTGCAGCTCCCTCAGTCTCCTCAAGCATCTCCTCATCAGTCTCTGCCTCTGACTCAGGATCGGCTGTCTTCTCTATTCTATCCTTATGTCTGGTGGTAGTCGGAGGCATCTTGAGCACATCTGGAATCTCTACTGTTCCAAATACCATGGACATATTAGTGGATTTAAGGTAGTCCACATCTTTCCTCATCTCAGCAATGGCGGCTTTTAAAGCCGTTACCTCTTCGGTGGCCCCTTGTCCACACTCGCCCACTGCTATCCTCACCGCAAGGGCATCAATGTAAGTGCTTAATGGTGATATGGCATTGGTCAGGGCAGTCTGAATCATGTCTAGAATAGAGGCCTCGAGTCTGGCAGCTTGACAATCAGCAGAATGGGAAATCTGTCCCATTCGGAGTAATGAAGGTTGGGTGATCGGAGTCCGGGAGACAGCAACAACAACAAGTCTAGGAGGCAGTGTAGCGGCAGAAGAATTAGGGATATCAGAAGATACAACACAAGGAGTACCTGAAGGCCTAGGGGCTGGAGTAGGCAAAGATGCTCTGTAGGTAATGAGTTTGCGCCTACAACCGGAGATGAGTCCACCGGGGCTGCCTTCTTCTTCTCAGCCTGGTCCTTTCAGTACTCTGCTTCGATCCTCCAGATATCAGTAGAGGATGTGGGAGTTACTTCCACATCCGTCTTTGCATCTTTAGGTACTCAAGCATATCTGAACAACTCTGTGATCAATACCGGAAATGAGAGGGAAGTCTGATGTTGCTTGGCCGTCATGACCATCTCCTGTGCTAGAATCATCCCCAAATTGAGCCTCATCCCATCAATGATACAACCTAGGCAGGCTGCCTTGGCCAATCAAAGAATAGACTCGTTTTGGAATGGCATGATCATGATGCTGATGAAACCAAACCAATATCTCGCTGCTACATTTAAGTCTTTCTTTTCTATTGGAGCTCCTGCCCCCAACCACTTCGGAGTACCATCTGAAATCAGTGGGGCTAACCACATCTTCATATCATGCAGCTTCTTTGTTCTGATCATATGCTGGCAGTCATCATCAATACGTGTGGATACGCCCAAGACTTTGTTGATAGTAGCACTATCACACTTTGCCTTTCGGCCTCTGACAACCACGTAGTCAATCGGCTTGAAGTTAGCTGCTGGCTTCTTTCCTTGTGGTATTAATGCACCGCATTGTAGAATTTCCTAACCCAACTTGGAATATACGGGCCACGGGGTTTTGTGAAGATATGGAACTTGTGAGATTTCAGGCAATCCATTATCTCCGGGTACCTGTTGATAACCCCATTTGTGGACAGACGCTTCTCCTCAAGAATCGTCCTCAGTCCCTCAGTCTTTAATCTGTTCATTGACTTGGGATGAGGACCCTGCATAGGAGGGGCTGGGACTACAACCTGCTTTTGAACTGGAGGAGAAGGAATGGTAAGTTGAGGGTTCCTGACCCTAGACGGATCATTCATCTTTTTAGACCATATCTCTGTCCTCTGCGCTGCTATAAGCTCATCATTATAAGAAGTTGCAATCTGGGGCTCCTGGTGCTCACCCTCACTTTCAGAACTAATGAGGCGAGTGGTGTAGATGCCGTCACTGTCGGAGCTGAAATCTGGTGACTCAGGTGCCTTCTCTTTGCCCTTGCCTTTCCCACCATTTGTGTGGGGTTTTGTGGCTTTTCCCTTGGGTTCAAGTGCATCCTCATTCAGTATAATCCCCTTTGTTTTTCCTTGGGGTGGCATGTTTCGTCCTGCAACTTTAGGTGTGGCCATGCCTACAAAACATTGGGAAAAATTTAGAAACCACTCCGTTGATAATACAGAAACACAGTTTCAGATAACCTCACAGAACCAGTCGGTGAGTCGCCAAATCGGTTTGGTGGGCTTGGCTGGGCTCGCTGAAAGGATTGGCTTAAAATTCTAGGCAAGTCGGTGAAGGGAAAGGTCTTTTGGCGAATCACTAACCATTTTTTGCAAGCAAGAATTAGCTTGCCGAAAGTTACAGTGCAAAAAGGGTTCGAGGCGCAGTCAAAGGGCGATCAAGAAATCTTTCAGTGAGTCGCCGAATACTTTTGACGATCTTAGGCTTCTCACCAAAAGTTACAGAACCAAACAACAAGTAAAGCATGAAATTAAAGGTGAGATGGGGACATTAGGCGAACCGCTGAGTGGTTCGGTGACCTCGACCCAACTCGCCAAACGGCCCAACGTGCCTATTTTCAGCCCAACTTCTCAAATTTAACCCCTAAACCCCGAAAACAAATTCAAAGCATGCACTAGTTAATTTAAGTTTAGACCCATAACACCCATCACCCCTGGATACTCAGATTTCTCTCGTTTTTGCCAAATTTGGCCAAATGCCGATATTTGCCCTTAAGAATGGTGTCACCCACTCTCTCATTGTGCAATTTTACGTCCATTAGCACAAATACGGGTTACTCAGACTTCACCCAACCAATCTAATCAACATGCAAGCACAACCCTACAAAATTTAACTCATTTTAAGGCACAAATACAGGTATTCGATGATCAAAACAATACGGGCAAGATTATCAAATTATAATCTGCAATCAAACATTCTAATCCTATTAGAGAGGCCCAACACACATCACTAAGATAAAATCTATTGCATAAGAATACAAATATCAAAAGTAAGTGCGGGGTTTGGAAAACCAACCTTTATTGCCGATTAAAATAAGACTGTAATGCTAGGCGGCAAAGAAATCTAGATCCAAACACTAATTGATCAACTAAAAATACTTATAGAATGCGGAAATATTAAAAATACTAACTAGGTTCGATTTTGCAAGGTTTAAAAGTGAGGGAAAATGAAGATTTTGAAACTTTGAGACCATTGGCCTTTAATAAACCGTTTAGTTCTTCGCTCATTCGGTGACGTTAGTCACGCTCGCCAACCCACTCGGCGACACGCCAAGTGTTCACTTAACTCGCCGAGTTTTACACGCCCTCCAGTTAATGTGGGCGTTCAAACAACAGTCTACATCGGGTTCGCCGACCTGGTTGGCGACTTGCCAATAATTACCTGGGCTCGCCGAGTTTTACAGACTCAATTTGGAAGATGTCTTCAGTCAAATAGTGGTTTAGATCGGAAACGCCGACCTATTCGGCGATGCGCTGACTGGACCTTATAACTCGCCAACCTCCAATTTCCAAACACTCTCCACTCTTTAACCTGTACAATTAACACACCATTATTTCTAAAATGGTTTAAAGCGATAAAACCTGGGGTTGCCTCCCAAGAAGCACCTTAGTTAACGTCGTGACACGACACAAGTCCTTATTCAAACTCCATTTGTGGGGTCGGCCTTAGTTTCATAAAGACACCCCACTTTTGGCTCTGGGTAGAAAGAAGACAGTACTTGGTCCATTTGGGATCCCAGTAGATGAATGAGCATGGAATGGGAGATTGTCATCTGATTCAACATCAAGACATTCTCCCTCAATTCCTCTAACACCCTATGCTGCTCATCAGCTTTTTGGAGTAGAAGTGTGAGCATTGATTTAATCTGTCCATCCTCCTTGTTCTTAAGTTTCCTTCGTTCATGAAGAGGGACATAGCGCCCCTTCTTGTTGTACTGGACTTCAAGATCCCTAATCTTCTTGGTTAGCTCATCTAACTGGGTTAGCAGGACTGCTAAGCTAAAGTCTCTCCTTTCTATTGCTTGATTTGGCTCATTTAAGATGTCAAGCAATTTGGCTGCTATCATATAAGGTTGTCGTACTAGACCACCTAGGACAATTTGATCAGCCAATATTCTGTTCCCTGGACCCAGACTTCTATAAAAACACTCCAGAAGGACTACATCGGGAATTTCATGAGTAGGGAATTGAGTCAAAAGTGCTTTGAATCTTAACCTTGACTCATGAAGGGGTTCACCTTCCCATTCCCTGAAGGTTAGAATTTTATCCCGAAACATCATCACTTCTAATAGAGGAAACTCCATTCGCTCGCGAGTACTGCACGACATACTCACCTCCTCTGTTTCAATGTTCAAACAAGCAAAACACAAAGCCAAAAATTAAGTAAGTAGAACTACAACTAATAAGAACAAAATTTTTACCAAACTAAAATTTTTCAACAAACACCACTCCCCGGCAGTGACGCCATTTTTGATAGTTTAATGACGTAATCAAAGACACGATTTCCAATTTAGGTGTCAACGATCGTGTACAGTAATATAACCCAATCGAATGGGTTGGGGTTGAGTCCCAAGGGAGCGGTTGCAAGAATTAATAGGAAAGTAAAACTATGTTCTAATCAATCATAGCTATAGACATTAACAAGTAAAATCAATATAAATTCAAGAAATGACACGAATGTCAATTATCAAATTTGGGGGTTTGTATTCAACTAATGAACAAAAACAGTAAAAAAAATATAAAGATACGAGATAGGGAGACGGAATTCTTGGGATGTGATAAGAATATGGGATAAAATATACTATTAGGTAAACACTATTGATAGTAAATCGCTGAATATTTGTAACTAGGCTAGACTTTAGTAGGGGTAAATTCTTTCTCAAGCAGCTTACCCCGAATCAACTCGTTTTCTCTCGAACACCGAGTTACAACATTAAGCATAGCCTCCGCCTTATCCCATTCACTCTCTCGAGCTGAATGTGTGGGAGAAGGTCTAGGAATCACTCTCTCAAGCTAAACTCATGACGACCCAATAACCACCGGCTATCAATTTGTTAGTCTTAGTTTTAAAACCTCTCTCTCGAGCAAGCCAAAAACACTAAGATGAAATTGTATTTGCAACTACAATCCCATTAAGTTCAAACACAACTACTAAATAAAATTATATTTAAACAACAAATATACTAACAATAAGCAATACCCAACTGGAAATTTAACCCATATTCACAAAATCACACCCCAAGAATTGTGGCTTTAGCTAGACATGAAAAAGAGATAGAAATCAATACCAACAAGTGCTTCCATCAAGTGGGTACGATAGAAAATGTCTTTAAACACGTCTAGGATGAAGATTCTTGGATACCCACTTCTAATTTCTTGGAGTTGAAAACCTTCAAAACCTTCAAGTTCAAGAACAATGTCTCCAAAAAAAACTCTAAGAACTAAAAACTGAAAATATTCTAAGTCTCATTAATAATTCTCTACAACTTGATACTAAGCTACATAATTAAATGAGTATTTATAGTTTTAAAAAATTTGTGCTGCAAAGGTCCACTCGGAGCAGTTAGTCGGGATCGCCGATACACACGACGATCCGCCCTTTGGTCTGGTTCATCGCCTTTCAGCTTTTGCCTTCAGCATCTTTGCATTTTGATTCATTAGGCGATAAGGAACTGCTTCACAGAACTACTCGGCGATGCGCTGAGTGCTCCATTTCCTCGCAGACTTGATCTTTTCCTTCAGGTTTCAGTACATTGGAACATTAGGCGAGATTTGAGGCCTTTTGGTGACTCACCTAATGGATTAGGAGATCTTCAGGCTGTCTTTTCTTCCTTCTTTCAGCCGCTTTGTTCCTTTTTGCTCGATAGCGTCCATGTTTTGTCTCTTAAGTCAAATACCTGAAATTTGAGAATTTACATCAGATATTGAGACAAAATATGTATTTGAGGACACTAATTCAATCAAAATATAGCCCTAAATGAGTCCAAATTGTGGACTCATCAGGGCCCAATTTTCATCAAAACAACTTTGGATGGGAATATTGATGTTTTCGTTGAGTCTGTAATGTCATTTCCGATGGGGTAGCATATCTCATTTGTGTGCATGGGTTCCAAACTAGTCCCGAGAACCCCATTGAAGTTTTAAGGGCCTTAGCCCTTTTGTTGTCAACTGATGCACAGTCGCATTCATACCATTTGGCTGCATTTACGTACAGAAAGCGCCACCGCATGCACGTTCGTAGGCTGTTCGTTGGCACGCGCGTTTGCATCGGTCGGCCGTCAGGCCTATTTAAGGCTGGTAGCAAAGACAACCTATGCTCAGTTAGTATTTTTGCGATTTTCCCTTGTTTTAAATCTGATTTTGGTGATTCTAAGTGCCACACGCTCTTTGTTGTCAGGACTACTTGGTGGAGTGCTTGGATTGTGTTGGTGGCACTCTATTTGACATAAAAATAGTGCAAAAGCTGCTACCATGTCTTTTTAAATTGAGTTTTCATTGTGTTGTTGTGTTAGCTGATTTTCGAGCCTCGAATATTGTTCTATTTTGGGACATACTTTCAAGGCATAAATAAGGACCTTTTAAGGGAGTCAAAATGGGAATTTTCGGCATGGATCCCATGATTCCTGTTTGATTCTAAAAATTGGTTTGTCTCCATTTTGGGTGATTTTGTTGTCTAAATAAACGTATTGACATTATGGTCCTATTTGTTTTTTTATAATGTGGCAGTATTTAGAGGCCATTCATAAGGGAAAATCTCTAGCCTTCTGATTCGACCTACATGTATGCTTTGACTTCCTCTATATCTAGATTGATCATGAATGTGTAAATCCATGATGATGATTGTAAATTGATTGGGGAGGGGGGGTACCTAGTTATTTCTTATTTTTGTGCTAGAAGCTATGATCTAGGGTTGATGAGTACTATTTCTAGGGTAGTACCATACTTATAGAGGATTGTATGTGTGTTATAGCATACTATGTTATTTACTCATTTCCTTACTTCTTTTTGAAGCATTTTTTGGCCTTAGTCTGGAATAGACTAGTGTTGCCTTAGACCCGTGCACCTTATGACTATGGTATGTCTCTAACGTCATTTCAGATGGACTAGGTCCTTGTAGACCAAAATAGTTGACTTGGGTCTGATAGTATGAGACTTAGCTTATGCATTTGTGCTACTTGTTAGCTTTGTCTCTCCTCTCCCTAATTTTGTGGCTCCCATACGTTATCGGAGGTTGTGTGCTTTCTCGAGATCAGAGTACTTCAGGCTAGGAGCCTTTTATTATATCTTTGGGAGTGGATGTCGATCCTAGATGACTTGGAGCCTATTTTAGATCCTCTTCAGAGTGGATACGCCCCTGGGCACTCTTGCTAGCTGGGCGGCTGAAGCCCCTGGGAGTGGGCTAGTTGGCTGGGCCTCCTGGATATCTGAGATCCTCTACAGAGTTGACATGCCCCCGAGGCATTTTACTAGATGGACGTGACGCCCCTAAGAATGGATGGCTAGGCAACCTCGGTTAGTAGTCACCCTTGCTAGCTGGGTTGGGAGGTTAATGGTTGAGTAAATTGTTATTCTTTCTAGCTGGGCACAAAGTTGACTGGTTTAGTTGATTTTCACTCTTTCTAGCTGGGTTGGAGTTTATTGGTTCTTGGATTCGGATTTGGATTATTCTTCTTTCTTGTAAAGTTCGCTATTCTGTGTACTTTTCGGGCTTGTGGGGGTCTATTTGGGTTTAATTTAGACTTGCGCACGAGTGTACCTTCTAGGCTTATAGGGGTCCACTTAGGTTTAGTTTAGCTACACTTAGATTTACTGTTGGTATGCTCGTATGCCTTCCTTTCATATCCGCTTTGACCTTTGTTTTGGTCTACATTCTATCTTTTTTTATTGTTTTTACCTTTCTTGCTCGGTTGGCATATGATGCTTACTAAGTAACTTGTTTTGGTACTGATGCTTGAGGAGTCCACAATTTGGACTCATTTAGGGCTTATTTATAATGATTTAGTGTCCTCAAATGCTTGTTTTGTGCCAATAACTGATGTAAAATCCTTGATTTCCTGGTATTTGGATTGAGGAACAAATCATAGACACTAATTTGCAAAAAGGAACAAAGTGAGCTGAAAGAATGAAGAAATGAAGGCCTCGTGATCGCCGAGTCATTTTGGCGAGTCACTGAATGACCACCATCTCGCCTAAAGTTCCAGTCTGCTAAGCCCTGAAGAAGAAAATCAATTCGGCGAGAGAAAAGAGCAGTCAGCGTGTCACCGAGTGGTTCCGCGATGCAGTGTTGTATCGCCCAAAGTTACAGAACTTGAGGATGCTGAAGGCCAAAACAAAAAGGCGATGGAATTGACCAAAGGGCGGATCGCCGAGTTGATCAGCGAGCTTGACTTGCTACGCCGAATGACCCTTCGCAACATATTTTTGGTGACTATAAATACATTTTCAAACGTTAGTTTTAAGAGCTTATATCATTATCAAGTATCTTATTTTTGAATATTGAGTATTCTGAACTGACAAACAAGTTTTCCTTAGCTTTGAAGAATTGAAACTTTCCATTTTTGAGAAATTGAAAGTGGGTCTTCTAGATTCTTCAATTTGGACCTTTGTAAAGACAAAATTAATCGTACCCAGTTGATAGAAACACAATTTAGTAACGATTTCTATCTTTTTATAATGTCTAGCTAAAATCCCAATTCTTGGGGGATTATGTGATTATGTGATTATGGGCTGATTTAGCTAATGGGTATTGCTAATTATTAGTGTATTTCCTAATTAGAAGTGATTTCAATCAGTAATTGTGGTTTAGATTAAAGAATTGTAGTTGCAAATGCAGTTCTACCTTTATGTTTTTGGCTTGCTCGAGAGAGAGGTTTCAAAACCAAGATAACTGAATTGATGGTCTGTGGGTATTGGGTTGTCATCGGTTCATCTCGAGAGAGTGAATCCTAAACCCTTTTCCACACATTCAGCTCGAGAGAGTGAATGGACTAAAGCGTAGGCTATTCTTAATTGCATGCTTGTCGATGTTTGAGAGAAATTGACTTAATTCGGGGTAAATTGTTCGAGAGAAAGTTTACCTCCTCTATAGTTTAGCTTATTCACTGATTTACAACTTTTTTTTAATAGTTACAACTACCCATTTGTCTATAATAGCCCTTAATCGAATCACATCCCAAGAACCCGTCTCAATATCTGTTAATTCGTATTATTTGTTGCTGCTGTAGTTGATAATTTGTAACCGAAACCCCCATGTTATTTGACATTCGTGTCAACCCCCTAATTTGAATCATGTTTTTCTTTGCAAATGTCTATTCATATGATTGAGTTGAATATATTCGTACTTTACTTTTGAATCTTAAACACGTACCACTCCCTGTGGGATACAACCCCAACTCATTTAATTGGGTTATATACTGACTAACGATGTTGACTCTTAGAACATGATTAAGTGTCTTTGATAGGGTTATTCAATCAATGTTACACTCAACATATTATCGTGATACATGTCCTAGTACCGTCTATCAACAGTGATTGTTCATGCTATCTTTTGTAGCTTGGGGATCGTTCATGCCATCTATGGACCGTAGGAAGACCTATGAGCCCTAGACAAGTTCCGAAAAAAGTGGTCCAAAATTAGGTTTCTAAATTTTCTACGGTTGACCAAGACGATCTGTAGAAAATAGGTCCAAACCATAGAAGGGTTCGACAATTACTTTTAAAGGGATTTTAGGTCTTTTCCAAATTGTTTTAAACCAATACTATGCCATTTTGTCTTCTACCCTATGCTTTATCTAAATCTTTGAAGCCCTAAAACTAACCACTTCAAACCCATTCTCATAATTCCCCAAAACCTCACCAAACCAATTTCCTCTCAACCTAAGAAAGAAGAAGAAGAAGAAGCTAGGGTTCTGTAATGACCTTCATGTCATTTTCTGTGTTTATGCCTCTTGTTTGTTGTTTAGAGCCTTCTTGTAGCGGCCCAAGTCATTTATTACTTGCTGGTACTGAGAGTTTGGTCACCTGGTCGTTCGTTTGATTTTATGTGAGTTTTAGTGTTTTGGGAGCTTTTGAACCTTGAACGGTCATTTTGGATGTGAAGTTCAAAAGATGACTTCAGAATCCAATTTGACAATTCCATTAGCTCTATAAGGGTCATTTTAGGCTAGTAGCATAGTCACCATGATTCCTAAGGCTTTCAGTATGAATCTGTGCGATGATACGTTTTAATTTTCAAGTTGAAGCCTAAGTTTGACTTTAGTCAACATTTTGAGTAAACAAGCTCAAATCCGAATTTCTTTAGTGTGGTTAGCTTTGAAATATTGAGCTTGGTCTAAAACGACCCTTCGTTTAGGTTCCAAGGCTTCCACGCTGATTATGAGGCCCTTACTGGAACTTGACTTTAAATGCAAATTGGGTGTGGGACCCACTTTTCATCAAAAAGAACTTGTATAGGAATTTTGATGGTTTCTTTGAGTCTGAAATGCCATTTCCAATGGATTAGCATATCTCGTTTTCACATACGAGGTTTCGAACGAGTCTCGGGCACCCCATTGAAGTTTTGATGGCCTTTGCCCTTTTGCTGTCACCTGATGCACGGTCGCGTTCGTGGATGGCATGCACCATGGTAGGCACGGGCGCCACGTTCGTGCATTGCACAATGTCAAACACTTTTTCACAGTCGCCACACCTTCACGCTGATCGGTCGTAAGGCCTATTTAAGGCTACTCGCGAAGAGAGCATGGGCTCAATTAGTATTTTCACGTTTTCTCCATCGTTTTAACTCTGACTTTTGTGATTCAAAGTGCCATGCACTTGTTGTTGTGGGGATACATTTTGGAGTGATTGGATTGTTTCGGTGGTACTTTGTTTGAGATAAAGATAGCACGGAAGATGTTGCCCCATCTTTTTTTACTTGAGTTTCTTTTTGTGTTGTTGTGTTAGCTAATTTTTGAGCCTTGAATTGTGTTTTATTTTGGTACATAAATTTAAGGCATAGATTAGGAACTTTTGGCAAAGTCAATTCCATAATTTATAGCTCGAATCTCGCAATTTTTGTTTGACTCGAAAAAATTTGTCCGTCTCCATTTTGGGCAATTTTGGTATCTAAATGACCATATTGAGATTGTGATCTTATTTTTGATAGTATGGCAACATTTAGAGGCCGTTTAGTAGGAAAAAGCTCCTGACTTGTGATTTAGAGTGTGCGTGGTGCACCTACAGGTAGGCTACAAATTCCTTTCTATCTAGACTGAGCATGAATGTGTAAATTCATGATGATGATTGTGAATTGGGGGTGGGTACCTAGTTATTTCTTATTTTCTTGCTAGACGACACGATCTAGGGTTGATTAATACTGATTCGAGGGTAGTACCACGTTTATTGATGGTTTTATATGTTTTATATCATGCTATGTGATTTACTTGTTTTGTTACTTCTTTTTGGAGCATGTTTTGGCCCTAGTCTAGGATAGACTAGTGTTGCCTTAGACCCATGCACCTTGTGACTATGGTATGTCTCCAAACGTCATTTCGAATGGACTAGATCCTTGTAGACCGGAGTAGTAGACTTGGGTTTGATAGTATGAGCCTTAGCTTAGGCATTTGCACTGGTTGTTAACTTTCTATCTCCTCTCCCTATTTATGCGGCTCTGATGTGTTACCAGAGGTTGTGTGCTTTCTTGGGTTGGAGAACTTCAGGATGTATGTTGATCCACAGTGACTTGGAGTCTACTTTAGATCCTCTTCGGAGGGGATATGTCCCCGAGCACTTTTGCTAGCATGGGGGCTGGCGCCACTGAGAGTGGGCTGGTTGGCTGGGCAGCCTGGATATCTGAGATCCTCTACAGAATTCACACGCCCCCGAGGCATTCTTGCTAGCTTGGTGGTTGAACCCTTTGCGAGTGGACAATTGGGCGGCCTAGGTTGATAGTCACTATTGCTAGCTTGGTTGTGAGTAGACATGCTGAGCAGATTGTCACTCTTTCAAGATGGGCTTAGAGTTGAGTGATTCATGGATTCGGATCTGGATTACTCTTCTGTCATGTAGACTTAGCTATTCTGTGTACCTGTCGGGCTTATGAGGTCCGTTTGCATTTTATTTAGACCTGCGCATGAGTATTCCTTCTTTTTATGGGGTCCATTATGGTTTAGTTATATGTATATTTAGATTTACTGTCGATATGCTCATGTGCCTTCCTTTTATATCCGATTTGACCTCTTTCTTTCTAGATTCTATCTTATTGATTGTTTTTACCTTTCTTGCTCGGCCGACCTATGATGCCTACTGAGTACCTTGTTTTGGTGCTTAAACTACAGTCTAAATCTTCTTGTGATGCAGGTCCTAGTATCGGCTACTACCGGTGATCATTCGTGCCATCTTTTGCAGCTTGGGGATAGCAAAGATAAGGGTGAGCACTCATCGTTTTGGATCAGTTTGTCTCCTTGTGTATATATGTTAGCTTGCGTTTTATCTTTGAGACAGCTTGTTGTGGTCCACTTTTGGGACTTGTATTTATTCTTGCCAAACAACTCTGTACTCATGACTTCTAGGTTGTAGAAGGGTATATATTGTATATAGTTTTGGACTTTTGGGTTTGCTTTTCATTTGTCATCTCTTATTGTTAGTATAATTTTTTTCTTAATTCTACCCTTGTACTCACTACTTGTCATTCTGAGTACGTGTTGGCTTACCTACTGTTGTATTTTAGTAGGTTCCATCATGACTCAGGAAGTTGCTATCAGAGCCGCAGGTTCACCAGTCTCACTTGTACTAAAGCTAATACCTAGTAGATTCCAACAGATTGGTGCAGAGATGTTTATTTGAGAGGCTACAAAGTGTATTTAGGAACTCCTCTCTTTTGTATCACTTTCATGTAGACTGTGTGATTTTGGTTTCTCGAAATCTCACTTGTTTCACATTTTTCACAGGATGGCTTGTACGCATCGCGGGGTGGATCGGTGTAAGGGCCGATCTCCTTTTCCAGTGAGGGGTGTAGAACCACCCCTAGTTAGAGAGCAGGGTTCAGATCTAGTAGCGAATCCCCCGACAGCCCAGGACCCAGAGCAGCTGATGGGGCCAGGACTATCTTAGCCACCACTAGGACCAGCTATGGCTCCAGAGCTCGAGGCAGCCATTACCATCTTTTGACAGTGCTTGGGGCTATGTTGCAAGCCTGAGCACTAACGCCAATATCAACACCTACAACAATACCTAACTAGCAGGATCAACCTCCGAGGTACCTCAGGCCGAGGTACCACTCGGGGGTGCCCAGCCTGTGATTGCGGTCGGAGCTATGCTGCTAGAGGAGTATAAGATGCTTGGAGTGTTCTTGAGGCTTTCACCTACGAGGTTTTTCAGGGTTGTAGATGAGGATTCCCATGAGTTTATAACTACTTTCTGTGAGCAACTTCATATCTTACGTCTTGTGGAGTCAAGAAGAGCCAACTTCACTATGTATCAGCTTGATGGGCACAGTGGTGGCGTACATTTATTGAGACTAGAGTAGCTGAGTCTCCTCTAGTCACTTAGACTGATTTTTCTGAGCCGTTCTTAGTCAGGTTCATTCCTCCCATCATGAGAGATCATCTCAGGGGTCAGTTCTCTAGGTTGGAGCTGCGTTCTATGACAGTGTCTGAGGATAAGGTGAGATTTCACGAGCTCTCAATCCGTGCTACCATGATTCTACCTACTAAGGAGGAGAGGGTTCATTGCTCTTTTTGTGGGTTGAGAATGTAGCTACGAATTGAGGCTCAATCTATGGTCTTAATATGTCTCTCCTTTCTAGATGTTATTGATCATGCCCGCACTATTGAGTAGTTCTATCTTTAGGCTGCCTAGAGATTCATATGATATGATAGGGCTTGATAAGAGTTTCAGCAGGGTCAACCTAGTCAACTTTTTTAGGCCTCATTGTAGTTCATACTGCGATCGGTATGTTCTGAGTGAGGTTGGATCAAGCCAGAGTCATGGGTCCCAAACTAGTACTTTAGGTCGTGGTTGATGTTCTTTTGGGAGCAAATCATCTTCATGTTGTTTTGCCTGTGGTGAGTTATGTCACTAAGCCATAGATTGCCCTTTGCATAGATGGATCTCTCCAGTTCCACAACCAGCTCTATTAGCAGCACCTTTAGCTTGAGGTCTTGACCAGATTGAAGAAAATATAGAGAATATAATGTATGGATATTAAGCTATTCTTTCTCTTGATTGCACGGTACAATTCAATAAGCAAATATATATAGTAAACTAGAGTCCTTGACCCTATCTATATCTACCGTAGTAGGCTAGAACTGTAGGACTCCTTAACCAACTCTAATCAGGTTGTCTTACATCCCCCTTCAAGCTGGAGTTGGGGTGATGAACAATGCCAAGCTTGGTCCATAAGGGTTGAAACTGAATCTTTGGCAAGTAGTGAATATGTCAATTAATTGAAGTACTGAAGGGATAAACTTGGTAACCATAACTCCTTGGATAACCTTTTCTCGCACAAAATGTTAGTGAAGCTCCACATGTTATGTTTGAGCATGTAAAACTGGATTAGATGTGAGGTGAAGGGCACTGATTTTGTCCGTGAAAAGCAGTGGGGATGGGATAGTGAGATGCCATTGTCTTTGAGCAAATAGGTCACCCAAGTGAGTTTAGCAGCAATAGACGCTAATGAACGATATTCAACTTCAACACGAGACTTCGCCACAGTAACTTGCTTCTTTAAAGAGCTACTGATACAAATAGAGCCAAGAAAAATACACAAGCCTAATGTGGACCGTCGAGTTAGGAGGCAGCCTGCCTGTAACGACCCGTTAGGTCGTTTTGAGTAATAAAATTGTTTTGACTCTTCTCGTAAATGTTAAATGGTGATTTTGAACTATTTATTTAACTACGGTAATTTAGTTGACGGGTATTATTAAATAATTAATTTTTTTAATTAATTGATGGTTAATAGGCCAAGTCCATAATTTAATTTCATTATAATATGACCCATATGTAGAAATAAAATTAGTGGAATTAAGAAAAATCGATTGATAATTATTCTAGAGGATATAACCTAAGAGAGAAAACTTACCCGTGCGATAACTCAAGCAGAGAAGATGTGACTCCTTCAGGTAATCACTCATCACATCTACCATGTATTGGTTTATTTTATAATGATTTTAGTATTACTATAAGGTCGGTTGTGAAAGAGGAATAGAGAAATTGAATTCAAAAGGTTGGAAATGAAGTCACAGATGACAAAGTTGGACTTGAGGAATAATATTTTTATGGGATAAAATTTAGTGCAATGGTGTGTGAAGATGTGGGTTTAAGAGGTTAAAAAGTGATGAATGAATAAGTTAGTGGGTAAATAATAATGGGGTGATGATTAGTTAAAGTGATGAATTGAGGGCAATTAGAGATTAAATCCATTCCTGTCAGTTTGAGTATGAGTTAAATATAGATTACGAAAGGATATTATATATATGTTAATGGATTGACACTACCAACATTACGATCAATTAATGTTTTGGTTTTTGGATGGTCGCCACTGGTTTTGTAACCAGTGGCTTCAATTTTAAACTTTTTTTAAATTTTGTTATCATATTATGGTTCAAGTTTTGATATATTGAGATAAGTAATTTGATATTAGGTGTATTATATTACATGAATATCATTAAAGTTATGATAATTTGTGGTATTGGACTTACCCTTAGGCTTGAATTTTAGGAAATTGATTATAGATTTGGGTGAGTTATTGGGTCTAGGCAAGACATATAACAATATAAGTGTCTATAGACACTTTTAATTATGAATTATGCATACTTGATAGATTGGAAATCATCTGAGGCATTGAGGAAAGGGAAAACATTGGGGAACTAACTTGCTTGACTTCGGCTCTTCGGTGAAGGTAGGTTATGGTTTATTCTATTTGATAGATAGACTCTTAATAATGATTGATATGCATTGAATGATATTATGAAGTTCTCCATGTACTTGATTGTATGGTTGTGTGGCTTGGTTGTATGGTTTGTGATTGTCTGAAATCCTGAGACCGTGAAATTTATAATCTGAAACCCGCTCTATCGAATTGATGCCTTGAATAAAGAAGGCTTGATAAGATATTGTTAATGAAGTGAAAAGTGGTGATAATAAATGCTAAATTAATGATATATTGGATCGGGTGCCACATTCCGACATGGTATTATTGGATCGGGGTGTCACGTTTCGACACGATATTATTGGATTCGGGTGTAATGTGCTGACACGATATTAATTGGATCGGAGTGTAACGTTCTGACATGGTAATATTAATGGAAAACATATTGAATTAACCAAATGTACTCAATCTCACAGAACACAATTCCCAAATGAGCATGGTGTGGAGGCATGAGTCCTCGTGTGTGTGATGGATATTGTGATTGATTACGTACTTGATTCTGTTGTAACTTGTTCATGTTGTTTGTTGCTTATCACCTGCTTAGTGCTATAGTTGATTTTATACTATTACTTTATGCATATGAGTTACTATTTTGGGTCGGCCAATGATATCTACTCAGTACATGTTTCCCTGTACTGAGCCCTACTTGTGTTTTTCTTTGTTTTCCTTTTGTGGAGTGTAGCGAGTGTACCAATGACTTCGACTTGCCCTCAGCTTTAGACAGTCTCCAGCACTTTAGGTTCCAGGGTGAGCTATTCATTCTAGCTCGTGTTGGATTCTCTCGATCACGGCATGATGTCCTAAGTTTTTGGACATAGACTACTTTATTCTTTTATTTTGGTGTATTTGATACTCTTAGACTTAGTATTTAGAGATTAGATGTCCTTGATGTGATGACTTTCAGGTTTTTGGAATGACATAGAGTAGACTTTAGTGGATTTGTGTTTCTTACCTTAATAAAATTTGAGCTTTCGCATTATGGTTTATATTTCCTAAGTTGAACAATTAATATAAGTTGGGGTTGAATTCGTTAGTTCACCCACCTAGGCGGTTAAGTGTGGGTGCCACTCATGACTCGTTTTGGGTCGTGAAAAACTTGGTATCAGAGCTTTAGGTTTGGTGATCTCATCACACAAGGACAAGTCTAATAGAATCTTGCAAAACGGTACGAGGACGCCTTTACTTTTTTTCGAGAGGCTATATGACTTTAGAAAAACTCTATTCCTTCTTTCGTTCGTGCTATTACTTGAATCCAATTGGTATCTAGGTGATACAAATTGGTATCTGGCCTTCTTCATCATATTTCACATATGGTCAGAACTAGAGCAACATCAGTGAAAATACCAACACCAGAAAGAGAGGATGCCTCCTTTGTAATAGACATGTTTCTCCGATAGGCTATAGGGCATGTAATGACTAGTGATCGGCATGATTTTTTTTATTAAGTTCTTAAATTTGAAACTCCATTCTTCATGGGTACTGATATTTTGAGGAAATTGATAGAGGAAATGAAATTCATCCAAGAAAAGCTTCTAGTAGCTTAAAGCATGTAAAATGAGTATCTAAGATTGTGATATTCTATTATCTGGTGAGTAATGTGGTATGTGGAAACTAATACATCGATTAACAAGTATGATTACTTACTACTTAAGGAGTTATCAGTTGTATGACATAATCAGATAATGAGATTCGGTGTTGCATTCATATTTGAGAAACCAACTAGTTTGTTACTACGGACGCTTGAGTTAAGCATTCTTTTAAGGAAGATTTTAGTGGTAGATCTTTGGGTAAGGTATTAATACATTTAGGTTGTGAAAGTATCTTGAGGATTTTAATAAGAAAGTGCGTATAAAATTGGTTTAGTCCTTTGGATCTGGTTGAAATAACTGAGCTTAAGGTGTCATGTCGATGATAAGGTTGACTTCGTGATGATGGCAAGGGCTATTGAGCACGATGGTAATAAGAATTCATGACAAATTATGATTGTGATGCAACTATATGATAAAGATTGTTAGTTAATGGATTTTGTACAGTAATAACGACTTGCGAGTATCTAAAGTTGTGGTTTACTACTAATTGGTGAGTAAGGTTGTCATAACATGTATGGGTTTCTTAGCGAATGATAAAATTATGTTGTTCCACTTGAGGTCTGATTCTTTACGACAATTTCATAGATTAAGTGTATATAAAAAAGGTTCATGATATGACTACTTCAATAATACTGATGCTTACTTGGTTAGATTTATGATGTGTGTTACTTTTGTTATTGACCTGATATAAGAAAGAATGCAAATCGTTTGGTCTAGAGACAAAACATATTTGATAATGTTTTTGCAACTATTCAGTGGATAGAAATGTGTGGCTATTTGGGTACAATATTCTTGATAAGTATGATGTGTTCTAGTGATGGATCTACGAACTTTCACGATGTGGTACTAGTGGATAAGACTTGACCAAGAAGTGTACATACGTCCAGCTAGAGTGTAATGATAAGTTCTTTTGTGGTTTGAGTTTGGTAATGAGTACAGTTCAAATTTTAGTGAAGGATATGGTAAGATCTATGGAGAGTCGATTAATAATAAGCTAAGATACATGAGTGCATAAAAGTCTTCAAGGTATGACTTAATGTTGATAGATAAAGGGATTGGGTGACACAGTTGGATTCAAAATTCAAGGTTTTCATTGTGAGTTTAGGTTTGTGATAGTGTGTTTTGCCAAGGTATAAATTGATAAGGTAAGAAATGATCGATTGCATTGAGTATGAAGAACTTGGAAGGACTTAAAAATAATTTGAGTAGTAAATTTGGTTACTTTTGATTGTTATACCTAAGGAGGGTTTCACGTAATATTTTGATTTAGAGGATAAGGTAAAATATCATGGGTTGTCGGTTAAAGAATAAGGTTGGTACCGAGTTAGTGAAAGAGATAAGAGTCAAGTTTATTGGAGAGTTCAAGGTGTTTGGAATTTACATCATGGGAGGAATACAATAAAGGTCAAGAAATATGTTATCTCGTATATATACTTGGTTCGAAGTTGAAGGTTGTATGCATTTTTGCCTTTGTGTTTAGATATGACCATGAGATGTGAGTTGATTCGATACAGACTTACTAAGAGTTTATCAATGACTTTTATGAAGATTGAGTTTTTGTTTGGTTGAAACCAATGATGTGTGCAAAATTCTACGTTGTTATGTGAGGCTAGATTGTTCAAATTATGGTAGATGAATTATGGATGTGCTACTATATGAACCTACATTTCTACTTGGTTATTGAGGATTTCGAGAGGATTGAAACTACTCTGTTGACGAAACGACACAAATCATGGTGATGTGTTACATAGATACTTGCGGTAAATAGAGGTTATATGCTCATAGTATATAGAATTATTGGGGTGATTAAGGATTTCTTAAGTGTTGGTATGAGGTATATGATGGTTTGAATATTAATTGAAAAATGGTATGTGAAAGTTCACGTGAAGTTTCCATTGGGTATGATTCAATTATTGTACCTCGATAGGAAAGTATTTTAGATTTGAAATTAGTGCTACCAGTCTTGGATGTGACTCATATCTGTCATGTAATGCTTAAATAAAAAGAGAGAAAGCCATATTTTGAAATTTAGAGGCTACAATGTTTTCTCTAAGAAGACTTCGATACTAGTGACAGTTTGAGAGAAAGGTAAATGACTGGTGTAGTTATGATATTTGTTGGTATTAAGAGTGTTAGCTTCAATGGACTAATGTGAGAAGTATGCGGGGTTTGATGAATCAAGTATTTCTAATATTGTGATGGGGATCAGGTTGGTTGATTGTGGGTGGCTAAAAATCGAGAGATAGAGTTAGATGAGTGGAATTTTATTTATATGGGCACTATGGAAGGAGTATTTAGTGTTATTCAACCTTGCTTTCGTACATTTTTATGTGACCATCTATTTTATTTGTACACGATTTGGAGTATGATTCACTAGTTATGCCTACACGTGTTTTCACCTTTGTGGTGGATCCCTAGTGGTGGATTGGGTGTACCAATCTTGCAATGTCCTTTTGGTTGGGTAGGATATTTGGGCAGATTTGGTTATCGTAGATGACATATTTGGTGTTGTCGTGGAGTTGTTTAAGTATTTAGTGGTTATACATGTACCACCTTGCTTATGGAAATTTATAAAAGAGCTACCTTGGGTATTTACAGTTGTCCGACATTCTTAATATTCATCTAGTTGTTCATGAGGTCATGTTCCGATTATGTATAGTTGAATGTGGGGAACATTGGTCTAGTTCTACCATTTTTAAGGGTTATCTTCAATCACAACTACTAAAGTAACATTTTGATAGTGTTGTTAGAGGTTCTGTATGCTTAGGTGCATCTCTCGATGGGTGGTTACTTGATCATTTTTTTATTTGGGTTAAATAAGTTTGATTCTCCCTTGATGGGTACCTGATGTCTAAAGATCATATTTTTATAACTTAAGCTCGTGGAAAGCTTATGCTATGAGAAGGAAATACTAATAAGACCTATGATGGTTTGTGCATTATGAGAGTGTGGTGGTTGGTTCACTTCTGGTTGTAGCCAATATTGATTTAGGATTTTATTATGGTTATGTGAGAAAATATTTTTCTTGATGGTTGTGTCAATGCCCTTGAGAATATGTTGCAGATGTGTGTACGATTAACTATTGCTGGGTATTGAGGATATTTTATGTCGTCAGTAAAGTTTACATATAACAATAGTTATCAATCGAGTATTGGGATGGCCCCATTTGAGGCATTTTATGAGAGGATGTCTACTTCAATTGGTTGGTTTGATACATTTGAGGTGAGACCTTGGGAACTAATAGTTTGAAAGAATCGTTGAGACAACTACCTTTCCTACCCTCGCTTTTCTTTTGATCATTCGAGGACGAACGATGGGTAAATTGGTATCTAATGTAACGACTCGTTGGATCGTTTTGAGTACTAAAACTATTTTGACTCTTCTCGTAAATGTTAAATGGTGATTTTGAACTATTTATTTAACTACGGTAATTTAGTTGACGGGTATGTATTAAATAATTAATTTTTTTAATTAATTGATGGTTAATGGGCCAAGTCCATAATTTAATTTCCTTATAATATGACCCATATGTAGAAATAAAATTAGTGGAATTAAGAAAAACCGATTGATAATTGTTTTAGAGGAGAAAACCTAAGCGAGAAAACTTACCCGTGCGACGACTCAAGCAGAGAAGACCTGACTCCTTCAGGTAATCACTCATCACATCTACCATGTATTGGTTTATTCTATAATGATTTTAGTATTACTATAAGGTCGGTTGTGGAAGAGGAATAGAGAAATTGAATTCAAAAGGTTGGAAATGAAGTCACTGATGACAAAGTTGGACTTGAGGAATAATATTTTTATGGGATAAAATTTAGTGCAATGGTGTGTGAAGATGTGGGTTTAAGAGGTTAAAAAGTGATGAATGAATAAGTTAGTGGGTAAATAATAATGGGGTGATGATTAGCTTGTGATATGATGGTTAGTTAAAGTGATGAATTGAGGGCAATTGGAGATTCAATTAATTACTGTCAGTTTGATTATGGGTTAAAATACGGATTAAGAAAGGATATTATATATATGTCAATGGATTGACACTGCCAACATTACGATCAATTAATGTTTTGGTTTTTGGATGGTCGCCACTGGTTTCGCAACCAGTGGCTTCAATTTTAAACTTTTTATTTTATTTTATTATCATATTATGGTTCAAGTTTTGATATATTGAGATAAGTAATTAGATATTAGGTGTATTATATTACATGAATATCATTAAGTTATGATAATTTGTGGTATTGGACTTACCCTTAGGCTTGAACTTTAGGAAATTGATTATAGATTTGGGTGAGTTATTGGGTCTAGGGTGAGTTATTGGGTCTAGGCAAGACATATAACAATATAAGTGTCTATAGACTCGTTTACTTATGAATTATGCATACTTGATATATTGGAAATCATCTGAGGCATTGAGGAAAGGGAAAGCATTGGGGAACTAACTTGCTTGACTTCGGCTCTTCGGTGAAGGTAGGTTATAATTTATTCTATTTGATAGATAGACTCTTAATAGTGATTGATATGAATTGAGTGATATTATGAAGTTCTCTATGTACTTGATTGTGTGGTTTTGTGATTGGTCTGAGATCTTGAGACCGTGAAATTTATAATCTGAAACTGCTCTATCGAAGTGATGCCTTGAATAAAGAAGGCTTGATGAAATATTGTTAATGAAGTGAAAAGTGGTGATAATAAATGGTAAATTAACCATATATTGGATCGGGTGCCACGTTCCAGCATGGTATTATTGGATCGGGGTGTCACGTTCTAACACGGTATTATTGGATCAGGGTGTCACATTTCGACACGGTATTATTGGATTGGGGTGTCACGTTCTGACACGGTAGTATTAATGGAAAATATATTGAATTAACTGAATCTACTCAATCTCAAAGAACCCATTTCCCAAATGAGTATGGTGTGGAGGCATGAGTCCTCGTGTGTGCGCTTGATATTGTGATTGATTACGTACTTGATTCCGTTGTCACTTGTTCATGTTGTTTGTTGCTTATCACCTGCTAAGTACTAAAGTTGATTTTATACCATTACTTTATGCATATGAGTTACTACTTTGGGTTGGCCGATGATATCTACTTAGTACATGTTGCCCTGTACTAAGCCCTACTTGTGTTTTTCTTTGTTTTGCTTTTGTGGAGTGCAACGAGTGTACCAACGACTTTGACTTCCCCTCAACTTTAGCCTGTCTCCAGCACTTCAGGTTCCAGGGTGAACTATTCATTCTAGCTCGTGTTGGATTCTCTCGGTCACGGCATAATGTCCTAAGTTTTTGGACACAAACTACTTTATTATTTTATTTTGGTGTATTTGATACTCTTAAGGTATTTGGAGATTAGATGTCCTTGATATGATGACTTTCAGGTTTTGGGAATGACATAGAGTAGACTTTAGTGGATTGTGTTTCTTACCTTAATAAAATTTGAGCTTCCGGATTATGGTTTGTATTTCATAAGTTGAACAATAAATATAAGTCGGGGTTGAATTCGTTGGTTCGCCTACCTAGGAGTTTAAATGTGGGTGCCACTCATGACTCGTTTTGGGTTGTGACATTGCCCAATCGGCGTCAGAAAATCCTACCAAGTTAAGAGATGACTTGGTGGTGATACAGAGGCCTAATGTAGATGTACCAACAATGTACGAAGCACACGTTTTACACCAGATCAGTGTATAGTTGTGGGGCATTGCATAAATTGACACAAAAGGTTAACTTCACAAAAGATATCTGGACGAGTGAGGGTTAAGTATTGTAAGGCTCCGATGATACTTCGATATGAAAAAGTATCAATGTCCTGTGAACCCGACAAGTCATGGAGAGTATGTTTTTGTGAGAGAGGGGTCTGAATAGCACGTGTGGCCAACATGTCTGTGCATTTAAGAAGATCAGAAGCACATTTGCTCTGGCTTAGGATAAGACAATCCTCGTCATGGTGAACCTCAATACCAAGGAAGTATTGAAGGTTTCCCATATCTTTCATGGAAAAACATGACTGAACTTTGTTGATGAGCTTAGACATACTTGAAGAGTTAGTACTCCTAGTGAGAATAATATCATCAATATAAAGGAGAAGTAAAATAGTACCTTCTGATGAATGCAACACAGATAATGACGGATCAACTTTACTACATAAAAAGCCATAATGGAGCAAGTAAGAGCTAAACTTGTGGAACCATGCTCTAAGTGCTTGTTTTAAGCCATATAATGCCTTTTTGAGCAAACACACATGGTGCGGGAGATTTTGATCTTTGAAACCCCGTGGTTGCTCCATGTAGATGGTTTCCTTAAGGTCTCCAATGTCAGAATGTGTTCTTGACATCAAGTTGTTTAATCTCCCAGTGTTAAGTGATTGCAATGGTCAAAACAAGATGAATTGTCATAGCTTTTACCACAGGACGGAACGTGTCATCAAATTCGACTCCTTCAATTTGATTGTATCCTTTTGCAACCAAGCGAGCCTTGAACCGTTCAACAGAACCATTAGGCTTGAGTTGTCTTGAAAACCCATCGAGAACCAACAACATTCATATCGGGTTGCCGCGGAACCAATGTCCAAGTTTCATTTAATTTCAAAGCATTTAATTCGTCATGCATATCAATATGATGAAAAAATACATCGTACAATGTTAGTCAAAGTACTTATTGTTTGACTCTAAAAAGAAAACCATGACAATTAAAAGTGAATAGGTAGTAAATGTTTATAGTGTATAGTTTACTTATAAGAAGAAAGTTTTTTGCATTTAGTCCTCCACTTCTTATAATTTTGATATATAAATTTTATATTTGTTTTAAAAGACAAAATAAAGTAACAAAACAAACATAGAGGAACACTACCTTATGATTAACTTCCTTAAGATGTCTCTCTTATCTCGTAGAATAAATAAAAAAATATTGAAATTGAATTAATAGTTACAGGATACACATTTCAAGAAGATAAAATGTTTGACATTAATTAGTAGAAGATTAAATTTTTGTTCTCATTAAGTAGAATGTAATTAAGTGATTCAAATTTATACCTAAGAAAACTTAATTAGAAAGGAATAACTAAAGAATTAAAGTGCAATGGTTGGTATTTAAATTATGCCATTATTTAATTAAATATTAATGTTTAATTAAGTAAATCAGATTTTAATTTAGTGGAGAGCTAAAATGACAATATTAATATTTTTACAATTAAAAGTTTGTTAAAATATATTTTACATTTATAATAGGAGCAATATTTGGTCGGAGGTTAAAAGATCTTCTAACTTCTTAAGCATTTTGGTATATCATTTTTTTGACTTCAGGATATGGATCTCATGATAATGATAATTTTAACAAAAATTATCTAAAAAATATATATATTTTATCCAAAAGCACATGTAAGAATAATTCTTTACAAGTATTTAAAATTTAACGTGCAAAATATGTAATTATTAGTAATTTGAAATAAGAATATCTTGTAGGCATTAACTGTGTGTTTTTACATGCCTTATACACTATTATTATGATTCTATTTGTTTTATTTTCTATAGCATAAAATACACTCTTCAATCAAATACATTCTTAAAATGAAATTACAAATACAAAGGAAAGAATATCATAGGAGCAAGCCTAGCATTAGGCTACCAACGAAAATAGAAAAATTCTAAGACAATCTTTTCCCTACTTTTTATTAATAATGCACATTGAAACAAAGCTATAGTAATAAACATTCAATCTTTGACCATAAAAAAAGAGTTAAAAATCTTGGAAGATAAGTTAATGGAACTGACATTCAACTACATAAATGGAGGGGTCTTATCATAGTTCTAATATTGGAAAATAAGTAAAAAAAAAAAACAAATACATCAAGTTCCGATATTCTAGTATTTGAATTGTTATTCATCCCTATAATCACATTATTCCTTGTAATTTTGATACAAATCCTCTAGTCTTGAAATTTTCATCACTTGATTAAAGTTTCTCTAGTTTGCCACACACAAAAATTGTATCACATATAAATCTTTCTATGGAAATACTATTGAAATATTTGTATTTATAGCAAAAAAAAAATATCTTCAGAATATGAAGATTCACTTACAAAGTTGAAAGGCAAGTATTACAACAAATTAAAGACACATATTAATTAAGAACATAAATTAATATGGAAGATGAAACACGTACATGTATCTATTTAAAGGGATAACTGTTATTTTAATTTTTTTTTTCTATTTAATTTACTCACATGTATACCAACACAAAATATTATAGAAATTCTACTATTTACTATTTAATTAATTAAATATTTTAATAACATTTGGATTTAGCATAAGGGTAAAATGGTAATTCAACTTTTTTTACTTTGGAGTTTCCCACTTTCAATAATATGTGATGATATATGATATTATGATATATAATATGATATGATGATGATATATATTTATGTAACTATGTACTTTGGTATGATATTCAATATTTGGGTATGTTATTTTTAAACACCAAATACTGTACCAAATATAAAAAAAAATTAAATGTATACCATATACCACACCAAATACCATAATATCAAAACCACAATATTAAAAATTTTGGTATGATATGGTAATTTGGTATGCCCACCCACCCGAATCTAATATTATTTAGGAGAATAATTTCTCAAGGGTTATATTTTATACAAAATTAACGTAGGGACAAAAATCTATTTACTTAAATAAGCGTAATAAATAAGAATAAAATGAGACTAATATAACCGCCTATAAATAGAGACTAGGCCTAAGGCTAAGAAATCAGTTCAAACATGAAAAAAATATTATTTCTTTCTGTTTCCCGCTAAAATTCTCTCCCAAATTTCCAGTTCTTTATTTTAATCGCAATGGATGATCAAACCATTTGGAGGAAGAAGACATTCTCTTTCAATTTCATGCCATCAAAAGTTGAAGAAGAAGCCTACAAACGTAACAACACACCGTGGGTGACTCGAAAGCTAATATATAGAGATATGTTTTACATAATAATTGAACTGAGTTGGCGTCAAGAGAAAGATTACCCCTAAAGAGGACTTGGGATTTCATCTTTCTTAACATTTGATTACATTCTTCGATACTAGAAATTGGACGAGGCTAAAAGTTGGGTGAACGGGTACATGGTGCATGTTGGTGTATGAGATATATCGAGAAGAATGACCATAAGAAGTATGAAGATGAAACTGTTAGATTTAGGAAGCAGAATGATGACTATTCTCAAACAATCGTGGGATTGTTCGAGTATCGCAAATTGGGTGTTTGGTGATGTAATTGAGATATATTGGGATCCTAGGTTTTCAAAGTTAATCTTCAAATTAATTTCAAAGGTTCATGATTCAAGAATTAGGCCTGTATTGATTCATTTGTGATTAGGGGCTTTTAGAAATCGAGATATCTTCAAATTTTATATACAAGAAATAGGAACAAATGTAAGGAGTTTGAGTTTTGCAAGAAATGATTACTGGCCCAATCTGTTATTCTTCGATAACTAAGAGATGAGCTTCTATTCATATGTTTGCTCTCTATTAAAGATCTTGTGCTCCAATGCGTTGTTATACAATCTTAAATATCTGTAATTAGTGTCTGAATTGTTAAGAATTGAATTAGAATGAACAAAGAACTGATAATTCAAACTGTTTTTCCAAAATCTTGTTGTATCGTTCTTGAAAGGTCTTATAGCAAGCACATTATTTTGATAGAACCTCTTCTGTATTTTTTTACTTGAATTTGTTGATATCATCATCTTCATGCCTCGATTTTACTGATCTGAATTTGCTTTGTACTTGAATTCTAGTAACTAAGTGTCTGCATAGCATTAGTCCTTGTAGTTCTCCACGGTTCACCTAGCTGAATATGTACAGTAGCATTAAAGAGATGATTTTTTTCCTTTGTGAAATCAGCAACGCACAATTCTTTTGATTCAATCAACTCCATTTCAATCTTTGTGTACCCCTGCTTGTCCTTTTTTCCATCGTAAAAGAAAATAATTAAAGAAGAAAATAAAAAGATGTTTTGGTTGAATAATCCTAAATGCCCGAGAAACTTTGAGAGGAACGCCATGGTAATTTATAGTAGGTGCAAGTGTCTATTTGTCATGTGTATTTTCACACTATTTAATGTTTTCATATTATGAGTCTATTTGTTATGTGTATTGTCATATTATTTAATGTTTTCATATTATGAGTCTATTTATCACGTGATTTGTCATATTATTTAATGTTTTCGTATTACGAGTCTATTTGTCATGAGTATTTTCACGATTATTTAATATTTTCATATTATATGAATCTATTATTAGATTTACATATAATGTTATATCAGAAGGAGAGCCTTGAAAAAACATAATGTTATCTATGCGTGGTTTATATGTCACTGATTTGAGCCATTTAAGAAGTCACTAATGCTTGCACTAGGGTAGGCTATTTACATCACACCCTTGGGCGTCTGGCCTTCCTCAGACCCTGCTAACACAAAATGTTATTCTTTAAAGACTTTTCTTATAGGGGACAAAAAATCAAGACCACTATATTTGGGGAGCACCTTGTGCAATTTTCAGAAGTTCGATGACATATTTGAGTCCTTTCTCTTTAATAATGACCTTCTTTAAAAAAGAAAATCTCTTACACATATATGTACCTTTCAGGCAATAGTCTAAAAATCCCTTTTGAGAAAGCTGATAATGGTATGAGGAATGTCCATGTTAATTATGTCTTGAATTATTTCCTTGTTTATTTCAGGAAACTATAATTCCTATTTCTTTAAGAGACCCTTTGTCCTAATAGATTTGGAAAAGGAAAATAATGTCCTTATAGGATTGCAAAACCTTTTTCTTATAAGTTAAGGTACACTTGGGGATTAATATATAGGGTATGTAGTTGGGGATCCTAAAGCATTGTAAAGCTTCTTCTTATCTTCCATAGTGGAAAACTCTCTGTTTTTTCTGGGAGGAGTAGGCCTAGCCGAACCTCATTAAATTCTTGTGTTAGTCTTCTTCTCTATTTTCTTTGTTTGTGATTCTGTGCTAGTTAATCTACGATATTTCTACAACAATTGAAATTAGAGCCAGGTTGGGGTTTCTAGACATAATCAAGGTTTAAGATTTCTACATCATCTTCAACAAAGTATGAAATAGAGAAATTCGATGAGGGATCAAATTTTATTCTAAGGAAGATTAGAATTAGATCGTCCTTGGTGTTACAATGGTTATGGAACGTTATTGAGGAGGATTTTCCAAAAGAGTTAAAAGAATTAGAACAAGCAGACCTAAAGGAGAGGGCTTTGAGTGCAATATTCATGAGGGTTACAGATAATGTTCTTAGGGGTATCGCTGAAGAGAGATCTGCAACAATCACATAGAAGAAGTTAGAAGATTTGTACTCTCAAAATCGCTGACAAACCGCCTCTACATGAAAAAAGAGATTATGAGTGACAAGGGATTGCATTTATTCTTAGGGGTATCGCTGAAGACAGATCTGCAGCAATGGCATAGAAGAAGTTAGAAGATTTGTACTCTCAGAATCACTAACAAATCGCCTCTAGAAGAAATTTGATTTCTGTTTCGACTTTGGAAGATCAAGGGTATAAGTTTCATCAGAGAATGGAACACTTAAAGTATGTAAAGTCTTCATGGTACTCATGAAGGTCAAGCTTCATTGTAGACTATATTATATACAAGCCAGTGTAGTTGAAGGGGAAGCAATTGTAGCTTTTTGGAAATGTGATCTGAATTAGTCTCGGTTGTGGCACTTACGATCATATGAGTGACAAGGGATTGTATTTGTTGAACAAGCAGAATTTGTTGGATGTTTATAAAAATCAAGCTTCAAGTTTTTGTGAACACTGTGTGTTTGGTCAGCAAACAAAGGCGAAGTTCAGCAAGAAGGCTATTCACAAGACCAAAGACAAGTTAGATTATATACATTCAGACTTGTGGGGTCCAAACAGAATCCCTCAAAAAGTGGTGCAAGATACTTTATGACTTTGATTAACGATTACTCAAGAATGGTATGGGTGTATTTCTTGAAAAAAAAAAGAGGAGGCATTTTCAACATTTGTTAAATGGAAGACTACGGTTGACATGAAAATCGAAAGAAAAGTTAAATATCTTCGAATGGTCAATGGGTTGGAATTTTACAACTTAGAGTTCAATAACTTCAGCAACAGAGAGGGCATAGTGAGACACCGCACTTGTGCTGGAAAACCACAAAAAAGTGGTGTTGCATAACATATTAACAAAACACTTTGTGACAAGGCATGAAGTATGCTTTCACGCTCATATGTTAGCACACATTTTTGGGCTGAAGCAATCAATACAACTTCTTAGTTGGTCAATAGATATCCATCTACAACCATTGAGTTCAAAACTTCTTTTGAGGTTTGGTCTATTTCACCTAGTGATTATTCAAATTTAAGAATATTTGGTTGTCTTGCTTATGCTCTTGTAAGGGATGGAAAACTTGAGTCGGGGGCAAATAAGTGTATATTTCTAGCGTATGCGACTAGAGAGAAAGGTTATAGATTGTGGTGCATAGATCAAAGGACTTTAGGGTTAATTGTAAGCATCAATGTGACATTCAATGTATATGCCTCACTAGAGAGTCAGAAGGAAAAGACAATAGCAGAAATAAATCACGGTGTTAATGATTGCATAAAGTTAGAAGTTGAATCTCCAGTACCCCATCCCAATAGTTTAGAAGTGGAGGAGGTGCAAGACATTAATCAAGATGATAATGATGAAGCACCTACACAACAACAATCATATAGCACTGCAACATGTAGGGAAAAAAGAGTGATCAACTGTCACGACCCAAAGTACACCCTAGACGTCACATGGCATATAGGACCCCGAGAGGCCTACACAAGCCACTTACCACACATCATACAAGATAATAAAAATTATGAGTTCAAAAGACACTTTTCAAATCGTAAGAGTTGACAAAACTTAGTGGAAGTCTAACATAGTCTCATAGCCATCTATTTTAACAAAGAGTGACTGAGACGTAGCCAATACATCACATACAACAATCTGAAATGAAAAGACATTAAATCAATAAAAGAATCTCCATCCTCGGAACATGAGGACTCACCAATCTTCAAAGCTCAGTATGGGGTCACTAGCCATGAAATGCGAAATAGAACCGTCTAGTCCTACATTAATGAAACAATGTAGGCAAAAGTATGTGATAGTACATAGAATGTACCAAGTATGATGGCAATGCAAAAGAGCTATCAAATCATGCAAAATAGGACATGACATGACATGCAATGACCAAGACAAACCATAAGAAAAGAGGTTAGAAAACATAAATTGTAATCATGGTCAATGCAAGCTAATATCTTTAAAACACGTGTGAGATGCTTCTAAATTAACCTTAGCTCATAATTGTGGGAAGTTTTCCATTAACCGACATAGACCATGTGAGGTATAACATGGAATACAGTGTCTATCTCACACCGAAAAGAGATGTCCTTACTTGCCAAGGTAAGTACCATAAACTTCTAGCTTAAGTGGATCCACTAGCTAATGTTTATCTATGACAAATTGATGGTGGCACATAACTATAGGATAGGGAGATTGCTGCCAAAAACCTATCCTCTACTACGAGAGAGCTTCCATATTGATATTCTCTAGGTGCTAAGCATAAATCCCATTGAATAGTCATTAATCTTAACTTGTCTTGTCATTATCAGACATGGGTAGTCACCACTTGTCTTATCATCCATGGAAGGGCACATCAAGTAGCCAATCCAAGCTAGAGTTCATTAGAATAACTCGTAGTTCTTGATTCAAAGTTTTAGTTGAGAAAACCTTTCAACCCTATGAATCCTTCATTGAAGAAAATCTTTTCACAACAACAACCACAACAATGCTTCACTCTAAAAAAAAATCTTAAATTATTTACATCAATTTTATAGAGAGCATGCATATCTTCATAAATTCATCCTTCATAGTTCAAATGCCCCATCATATGATCATAGTCTAGAAATCATGGATTTTATATGGGTTCATGGGGATTTAACTTAAAAACATGCAATCACTTCAATTCATGAAATAAAAAGACATAAATAAATCAATTAGATCATTATTGAAAGGAACCCATGCCGATTGAATAAAACCCCTAATTTGATTGGGGAAATCTAGCTTTACAAAATTGGAGAATTTAGGAACCCTATGGAGGAAAGGACTCCATAGGTGAATACTATCATACTTTTGAGTTCAAAGCCCACAATCAATGGAGAATTGGATACTTGTTCTTGAAACACTAGACTTATTCTTCTTCCTTAGAGAGAGAAATATTTTAGAGGATGAACTTGATCAACTTTCTAGAAATTTAGGAAATTGAATTGAATTGGGCAATTTAGGGGTTTTAATAGGGCTTAGGGTAGAAGGCAAAACAGCGTAGTATAGGGTTAAATGATTAGGAAAAAGACCAAAATCCTTTTAAAAAAAATTGTCAACTTGACCTACGGTCCGTAGGTCCACTTACGGACTGTCCTGGTGAACCGTAGGTCAAGTACCGGGACCTTAAATATTGGACCTTCAATGAAGAAACCCATGTACGGCCCATTGGTCTCCCTACAGTTCGTACATGGCCACCATAAGTCAAAGTTTAAACTTTAAAATTTAACTAAGTCTAGAACTCATATACAAGACCTACCTACGACTCGTACATTGAACGACAGACTGTCTTGGTGGACCATAAAAAGGGTACTGGAACTTGTTTTGAAAAAATAATTTTTCCCCTCACTTACGGATGCCACCTATGGTTCGTAAATGCACTTACCAACCGTAAGTGGGAGTCGTAGGTCATATCTGTAACTTAAACTGAATTTTCCATTCTTTTCAAATAGTGTCACATCAACCAACCAAAGAGATTCGTGAACGTGGTTGATAAAAGTCTTTTAGGATATGCAAATTTTATTGAATTTTCTTTATCAGTTGCAGCTACCATTCATGTGCTTGAGCCTAATAGCTATAAAGAAGTTATTTCTAGTTCAAAAGCAGATCGATGGGTTAGTGCTATGGATGAAGATATTGAGTCTCTTTAAAAGAATCAAAACATGGAAGCTTGGTTCATTTCCAAGGGGACAAAAGTTAGTCAAACATCACTCTATCCAAAATGTTATATATAAAGGGGTTGTTAATGTGAAGAAGGTATCAACACATAATAATCCAGGAGATATAATTAATGAACAAGACAGTCCAACTAATAAGTTTAGGCATTGCCTAGACTTGATTGGTCTGAGTTGTACTCAGTGAGCCCTTTGGAAGGCTGGGAGCAAGGTGTATAGGTGTTAATTCAATTGATGAAAAGAATTCAAGCCAAGGGGAAGAGCTGTTAATTATGTCTTGAATTATTTCCTTGTTTATATTAGGAAACTATAATTCCTATTAGTTTAGGAGACCCTTTGTCCTAATAGATTTGGAAAGGAAAATATTGTCCTTATAGGATTGGAAAACCTTTTTCTTATAGGTTTCAGACCACTTGGAATCTATATATAGGGTTTGTAGTTGGGGATCCTAAAGCATTGTCGAGCTACTTCTTTTCTTTCTTAGTGGAAAACTCTCTCTGCTTTTGTTGAGAGGAGTAGGCTTAGCCGAACATCATTAAATTCTTGTGTTATTCTTTTTCTCTATTTTCTTTATTTGTGATTGTATGCAACTTAATCCGCGAAATTTCCACTACAGTACGACTACGATCTAAAATTATACAAGTTATTACAAACATCATACAATAGCCTACTATGATGTATCTAAGGTTGAGAAATATATGAGAAGACATTATATCTGGGAGGATAATTTCTCAAGGGTTATATTTTGGACAAAGTTCACATAAGGACAAATTCTAAATGGTAATCTATATTTGATTAGATCAGCCAAATAAATAAGAAAAAAATGACATAAATAGCCGTTTATCAAAATAATGACCTGCAAATATATACTCTCTTCAATTTCATGCCATCAAACGTTGAAGAAGAAGCCTGCAAAGTTAATAGCACATCATGAGTAAAGACTCAAGAGCTAACAAATATAGTCCCTCCCCTAATATTTGATCTGAATACCGCGAGAAGTTTGGTGAATGGGAACGGACTTTTTGTTGACTTGTGGGATATAACAAAGAAAAATGCCATTAAGAAGTATGAAGATAAATTTTTTACTTTTATGAAGTTGAGTAAGGATGACTATTCTCGATCCATCGGGAAACTGATCAAGGATTGCAGATTGAGTGTTGGTGATGAAATTAGGCTATATTTGTATCATGATTTATCAAAGTTAATTTTCAAATTATTTTCTAAGATTCGTGATTAACGAATTAGTCCTATATTTTGGTCAAGAGGTCAAAATTATTTTCTCAAATATGTGTCTGCTTTTCCGTAATGTTATTTGCAAGAAAAGATTGATTGGCAGTTGTGTAAATGATTTAAGAATTAGGACCAAAAAGTTGGATATTTTCTCATTTAGTTACTTTATGCTGTTAAAATTTCTAGACCGTCGATGGATATTAGTGAAACTATTATTTTTTCCACACTCAGGTAAGTTAACAATCTCGGAATTGTTATCCTTAATTTATATGCCAAATGACATGTTAATCCTATTTTATAACTCTTCTCCAAAATTCCCTTAAGAAACAAGTTTAAAATTTAAAAATAGTAATAATTTTCTCTAATTCCCGCTCAAAGTTGGAATAGAAAACCTAATTTTTGTCTTTATAAGGTGTTACTGCCTCTCTCTTTTTCAGTACCTTATTTTCTTCAGAATTGTATCCTTCCTCACTTTCTTCAATGTCTGATCAGAGGCCTTTGCTTAGCATGAAAAAGACCTTCTTTTACAATTTCTTACAATTAAAAGCTGAAGAAGAAGCTTGCAAAATTAAGAACACTCCGTATGAAGTGACTCGAGAACTAGTGGAGATAAAAGACTTATACCCTGCCCCAAGAATCGATCTGCAATCTGCAAAACCCATGGCAGATCAAGAAAAAGATTACCTATGATGAGATCGTTGTAGGAATGCTGATGATTCCATTTTTCGAGATGTTTGAGTACATCCTTCGTTACTGGACTTTGGATGTGGCCAATAGTTTAGAGAACGGCTGCAACGTGTGTGTTGACATGTGGGATGTAACTGAGGAGAATGTCCCTAAGAAGTATGAAGGTGGAACTGTTTGGTTTAGGAAGTTGCCCAATGATGATTTTTCTCTTTGGTGCATCAAATTGTTTAACGGTCGCAGATTGGGCGATGGTGATGAAATTGGGCTTTATTGGGATCCTAGATCTTCAAGTCTAGTGTTCAAATTGCTTTCTCAGGTTGGCTCTTAGTGGAAAGGTCCACTAATTTAGGACCATAAATAACATATATGCCATCATAGTTTTTGGTTTAGTATTACTCTTTCATGTAACTGTAATAGCTGAAGACTTAAATATGAAATTGGAATTCTTGATGTTCTCAATTTAGTCTGCGCAATTCCTTTTCATTCCCTATTATTATAGTGTTGTTTTTAAGTTTGTGTACTAGTTTAGTAGTTTTGATGTTCTTTGTCAACCTCACAGAAAATGCCTGGAAATATGGACTTAACATTACCTAATTAAGGACCTCATTTCTTCCACAAACTCAATGGTAGAAGATTACTGTTTAATCATCGGGGCTGAATTAAGTTGATGGATTCCATACAACAGAGTGAAATATATAAGATATCTATAGCAAATAAGAGTACAAAATATTGGGGCATGTTTGAATAGAGGAATGTGATTTCTAAATTGAACAAAGATTTATTAACTTAAGACAACTTATTTTGTAATAATATAGGGTCTAAACTCTTTCAATCCTCTGACTGAAAGCTTTTGCATTAGCAGAGAATAAGGCTACACTCATTCAAGTCTTTGTTTCCATTTTTCTGCGTAATCGGGGGAAACTCTTAGCTTGCTCTTTTTAGTCTGCACTTTTTCGTAGCATAAGTTAAACTAACAACAGTAATCATATGACTCATATCTTAGATCATTGTGTACAAATGAACATAAAGCATCTTCATTGTCATAGAAAACAATTTAAGAAACAAATTTGGTTTCCTCCCATCTTTTTTAAGTATTCACAAATATAGAAGGTTCTTTCATAAATTAATTATAGTTTTTATCACTTCTGTCTAGTCAAATTTAAAATAAAATTAAAAGTAGCAGTTAGAAGCAACCTCAACACTGAAGCAACTTCAACTCTTGAAATGTCAATAAAGCTTAACTCTTGTGATAACTCAAGTTGTTTGATCACAGTTTTCCAAAATATCTTGAAGTATCATTCTTGAAAGGTCTTAAAAAAAACATATTCTTTCTTAGTTTGTATATTTCTTTTGATAGAACCTTTTCTGCATTTTCACTTGAATTTTCTGATATCATTTATCGTCTTCACTTCTCGATTTTTCTGATTTGAATTTGTTTTGTACTTGAATTCTAGTAACCAAGTGTCTGCATTAGCATTAGTTAATGTAGATCTCCATGGTTCATCTAACAAAATATGCACAGTAACATCAAAGAGACGGTGTCCATTTTTGTGTAAAAGTCAATGTTTTAATGGTCATTATTCTGAAGTTGATATACTCACAGAAAATACCTTGAAACAAAGACCTAACATGACCTAAATAAGGACCCCATTTCACGCACAAACTCACTTGTAGAAGATTACCCCAAGCTTGTCTTCTCCCATCATATCTACAACATATTCCTTAATCATCAAAGCTGAATCTTTAAGTTGATGGCTTCCATATAGTGTGATTAACTTTGATGAAGCAATATTTTTGGCATCTTCATAATATTTCTAATTCCACGTGCATGGGAAATGATTCCTCTGCGCCTTCCCAACATAAAAGGTAAAGGTGATATAGTATTCTCAATTTCTCTAACTTTGTGTCCACTTATAACATATTTAATTCAAAGACAGAATAATCATCAATTCTCATATGTCGTAGCTTTGCATGTCACCAAGTACTAGATTATAATAAACACAGTTTGATATGTTATTCACTGCCTGAGTTTTTCAGTAAGTCTAGAGTTACAAAGTTTATTTCTCTAATTTTTTCCACTGATTGATTTCTCCTCTAAGTTGCAAACAAGAATGGATACCTCCATAGTAAGTGCTCCAACACGTGGCAAAAGAAGGAAAATTTTGTCATGATGAATAACATCCTTGGGCAAATCAACCACCAGAATTTCTAGATTCAAGAGGTATGAAAATGATGAAGGGAGAGCTTTTGCATCCGTCCAGATGTTTAAGCACCTCAAATGACATCCCTGCTTGTTCTATTCCTTCATTGGCATTCAACAGTTTATCAGGGCGACGTTCTTTTATGAATATTCTTTTCTTTAATAACTCCCAACTTCCAATGTAGTGACTCGAGAACTAGTGGAGATAAGTGATGAGTCAGGGATATCAACTCATTTAGGGCTTAATACTCAAAGAATTAATGTCCTCAATGCCTATTTTACTCTTATAACTGATGTTAAAATGTTAATTTGTAGCAAGGAAGGCAAAAGAGCAAGGCAAGGACATTACGAGGCAAAAGAGAGAAAAAAAAGCTGAAAAAGTTGAAGCAAAGCAAAGCTGGTACTCGCCAAAATCACTCGGCGACTCGCCGAGTGGACCTTCAGCTCGCCAAAGTTACAGAAGGCTAGCCTAGGGAAAAGACCAATTTGGTGAGCAAACGAGTGGTTCGGCGGCGTGCCAAATAGATCACCGGGCCCGATTTCGATCGTCTAAAGTTCCAAAATGAGATGCTGAAAGGACAATCTAAGAAAGTGATGAAAGGAACAATCAGCGCGTCGCCGACCAGTTCGGCGAAGCCTGACTTATTTCGCCGAGTGTCCTCTGTCCTGAAATTCTGGGAACGTATATATTGAATTTTGAAAAGAAGTTGATAGAGTTTTTGCAAGTTCCTACTGTTG